>CM045760.1:190345775-190351011 GCA_025200525.1 Camellia lanceoleosa
CTTATTTAGCAATTGATGCTTTTAGCACAATACAGCATATATTCTCTCAATAAATATATACACATAAATTTCTACTGTTTGTTTATTTTTATATTTGTTTATATTGTGTTATTTTAAGCACATATTTTTTTTTCAATTTCAAGTTTACAATGTAAGAAATTTTTAGTTGCTTCTTCATTGCCAAATTATGTTTTGTTAATGCATTAGAGTCTATTGAAGGTGGAATATTTCCCAACTTATAAGCTCAAAGGCTATCTTTGTGTTATAGTTAATTTAGTTGTTTTTGGAAATATTTGTTTTCTACATTGTGATGATTACCATCTCACAGGAAATAATTCTTTTGTTTTTGGCTTTGTTGTAGGAAATGGCTGAGAATGCTTCGACTGTCTTCAATGTTCATGTACCTGAATTTGTGGGCGCTATATATGGGTTGCATTGAGGATCAACATTAGCCATTCGAGAGTGGGCTGTAGAGGCATTGCGTGCTTGCCTTCGTGTTATTGAAAAGCGTGAAACTTCGTTGGGCGTGTACAGTGGTTAGTTTGGATACATTTTTTTTAAAACAAAATTTGGTATTGTCAAAAATGATTGTGAGAAAATTGTTAGGCTGCAATTGATAATATTAATATACATATTTCTTTTAGTATTGTTAAAGATATCAATCTTTGTTACATTTTTTGTTTGAAGTTACCTGTTTAATGATTATTTTATCTGTTGTAACTCTGTTTTTGAACTACTTTCATGGAAAATTCTCTAGCTTGGATGGATGTTTTTAGGATGGGCTAAGAAGCTTGTAGGTGGAATCTCAAAAGGTAGAAGAAAGGTTGTAGGGTTAGTATATGGACAAAGGTTGGAATTGGCTATAGGTTTTTATAGTGTGATGTTGTTGGAATTTCAAATCCATGGTTGCTAAAGTTTGGATTCTTTGGTAGTGAGTATTAAGGGTTTAGGTGCATCACAGGATAAAATGTAGGAAGAATGGTTGTGGTTTATTAGGCTTGAGAGTCTATGTTTTGGTGATGAAATAGAGGTTGTTTTGGGGCTATGAATTTGTGATTAGTAGCTTAGCTTATTTTGGAACATAAGGAGAAGAAAAGAGAAGAAGAATTACGAATCACTCCTAGAATTGCACCCCCTCCCCCTCCTGAATTTGACACATTTTACAAATCAAACCTTAATTTTTTAATTTCTTCAATTTGAACTTTAATTTTAACTTATATAACAATTATAATTCTCCATCCAACTGCTGTGAAGTAATTTAACAAATATTATTATTTTTTTGCAATACAAGTGGCACTATCTTATTTAATTTTTAACTTAATTTTAAACTTGACCACACAATATCAAAATCATCATTTATTAATCATCTACTAAATCAAAACCATCCAGCTTTTAAGTTTGTCACGGGCCTAACACACTAGATCAACCTTACTATACCCCTCATCCCTTCCATTTCCAGGCCACGCTCTTCCCCTTCCTTCCACAGCTACCTTTGGCTCTTCCTCTCCTTCCACAGCCACCCTTCCCCATTAAGCCATCTCTAGGTCCCTTCTCCTTCCCTACTGTGCCCCCCTTTCCCCTCCCCCCCCTCCCTCCTCTTCCATTTCCCCATTTTCCTCTTCCATTTCCTTTTCGTCTGTCTTCTTTCCCTACCCCCCACCCCTCTCCTTCCACTTCCATTTCCGCTTCCTCCCCTTTCCATTCCCAAATCATTGATTCATGAAGTATCGTGTTAATCTTGACAACATTCCTGCTGTGTTTCCAGAGATAATTATGGGCTATGTTGACCCAATAGATTGGAGTTACTATAAGATGAAAGGAGTCATTATTGTTTGAAGAGACAAAAATGATGAGTCATTCTTGGAGGGTTTCTTCACTGCTTATACTAACATTCAATTCAATGCTGGGGTTTACTTCTTTAATGGCAATTTGGATCTTATGTATCATCCTCCCACACATGATTTGATTTTTATGAATTGGAGAAAGAGTACTATTTTGTATATATATGCAATATATATATACAATATCTTGATATTTATATATTGTATATGTAATGGACTGCTTCATATGCAATATATAGAGTATAAGAATGTTAGAATAGGTATGCATATAATATGCAGTGGAAGAGTGCTAAATTTCCAAAATTATTCTTGTTCATTAGTCTAGTTAACAGAAATAGATGGATGGTTTCAACTGGGTTGAATAAAAAAAATCACGGTTTAAATTGAAGGAATTAAAAACTTGGGTTTGATTTGTTACAAGAGTCCAACCTTTTTTTTGGGTTGTAATTTCCTGTAGTTTTTTTTTTCCCTTCACTTTTTAATTTACATTTTCCTGGGCAATGTGAACATCAAGTGGCCTTCAAATGCACATGTTTATGCTTGACGAACTCAGATCAGAATATAAAGTTATGCGTTTGGTTCATTTGAGTCAAATTTTGATGGCTACGTGTCTAATTGTATCCATCAAGGGAGGTGATTTGGCATTACAATATAGACATGGTTGTTAGTAAAGAATCAACTTGACTCTTTTTGTATATGGTGCTTGGTTTGCTTTCCTTGTATATAAGATCCTAATAAATCTAGTAACGTGTTTAGATAATACTCGTTCAAGTTGTATTAAAAGTGGTTTCCCATGCTTGCTCGTTAGTAAAAAAATGTTGTAATACTTGGTTGGGCATGCATTCTATTGCTATTTTGTTAATTCATTGAGACCTTATTTATTTATTTTTATCTTTCTTGTGCTTTGGACAGGTATTATCGTATGTTTGAGGCTACACAAGATGGGTTGGGCAAAAATGCTCCTGTTCATAGCATACATGGTTCTTTACTTGCTGTTGGCGAGCTTTTGAGGTTGGTTTAGATGTTGGTTTGCATTTTGTTGCAGACTTAAAAATTAAGCTTATTCAATGAGTATTGGTTTTTCAGCTTGATTTACGCCTAAAATTCTTGCATGCAGAGATTTTTGGTTGCTTGTATTTCTTAGGAACTTTTTGTATTGCTATTCTATTTATTGGTATTACAACAAGGTAAATGGAAACTACTCTAGAATTTGTAATGCATGTTCTATATATAAACATTTGGTGCTGTCAGTGTAAAACCAAGCAAGTGAGAAGTAACTAGTTGATATTTTGGCCCTTTTTTTTTGTGGTTGCTTTGTCATGATTTTGTCACTGCTTATAAACTTGTCTGTTTTGTACAAAGAATGGATCTTTGTACTAAAGTTTTTATCAAAACAGGTATGGGTACTAAAGAGGTTGACTTAGGTTTAAGCTCTCATAGGTTATCTGGTAGAAACATTTTGTTGAAGCTCTAGAACTATAATGCTCACCTAATATCAATATCAAACAACCTTTATTACGTACTTCTGGTGGAACTATCGAATTATCAATAGATTTTTGTAAGTGGTGAGTTCTAGGGAATTATACTTCAACCTGCTCCTTGTGCAGCTTCCCCTGGAATTGAGTCTGTTTTTGCATAAAGTAAAATGCTGTGGTCTATTAGTTTCACAAATCATTGGGTTGTTTAGCCTTTGTTTCTAGGCCTTTATTCCTTGTCATGGTAATTTTTTCCTTGTCATTCCTTTTCTCCTTTAAGCTAAATTTTGCATGCTGCTTCTAGCTCGTTGGGTTATTCATCTTTTAGTCTAAAGATTGTTCATTCAGGATTTATCATCATCATTTGCACTTTTCCTTGTTTCCAGTTACTGATGAATGAATAAAATTAGTTTTCTCCAGTATTTGAGTCATTGAATAATCATGGTAAAAGTTCTTTATTTTTTCTAGTTTTTCATTTGTTAAGAATAACAAGCATGGAGTTCCACTGATGGTACCTCTATGGCTATGGTATAATTGTGCTGCTATAGTGCCCTTATTCTCTCTGACTATGGTATGATTGTGCTGATAGTATGCAATATTCTCAACCTGTTGGCAATGTTGTTGTGAGAAGTACCCACGTGTTTATCATGTAAAGCTGCGTGTCTACTTCTTGAGTTCATGTAGTTTTGACTATGGCAACAACAGTAGTAATTGATTTGAATATGCTAGTACCATTTCTAACCATTAGTACCCCCCAAGCACCAGTTTGTTAACTTTTGAGTTATGATTCTAATTGAGGATGTGAATTGAGTTCCATTTGGGCAGGAATACGGGTGAGTTCATGATGTCAAGGTACAGGGAAGTTGCAGAAATTGTTCTCAGATACCTAGAGCACCGGGATCGGCTTGTTCGTCTCAGCATAACTTCGCTACTACCTCGTATTGCTCATTTCTTGCGTGATCGTTTTGTCTCGAACTATTTACAGGTTTGTGAACTTAGCTTTCTGTTTTATTATGTTGTTGGAGGTCTGACATTTTTTGACTTATCTTTGGTGTTGTTTGCCCTTATTATGTGGTTATGAAACTTGTTTTCCTTGTACAGATATGCATGGATCATATTTTTGTAGTTCTTAAAACACCTGCCGAACGTGCCAGTGGGTTTGTTGCTCTTGGGGAGATGGCTGGTGCTTTGGATGGTGAACTTGTCCACTATTTGCCGACAATAACATCTCATTTACGTGAAGCGGTATGTTATCTGTGCCATTGGTTTGTTCTGGTCTCCTTGCCCCAATTTCGGTTCTTTATTAACTCCTGTGTATTCATTCATTAGAAAACAAGTTTCTGTTGAACTGGTACATTTTTGTATTTGTAGATTGCTCCTCGTGAGAGACCCTCACTTGAGGCTTTGGCTTGTGTTGGAAACATTGCAAAAGCAATGGGGCCTGCTATGGAACCTCATGTCCGTGGTCTTTTGGATGCTATGTTTTCTGCTGGTCTTTCCTTTACGCTAGTGGAAGCTCTTGAGCGAATAACTGTCAGGTAGGCTAGAATTTCTGGAAACACTTCTGTTAATCATTTTTCTGGGATGAATTCCGCTCGAGGATTTTGACCTATGATAATATTGGATATTTCAGTATCCCATCATTACTTCCTCACCATTCAAGTTCAAGTTGAGGAAGTGCATTGAAGAGAGTTCTTCAAAATCAATTATGCCCAATCCTAGGCCATCTGTTGCCATGAGTCGAGGAAATGTGATAAATGCCACTCCATGAAGTTACAGAACTCAGCCCGGTTCTGCTCTAGTGCAACTTCTATGGCTTGCAAACTCTGCCCATTTTAATTTCAAGGTCTGTGGTACTTATCTTTATCGTATGTTACCTTGTTTTTTTTCCTTTCTACATTGTGAACTATTTGTTTTAGG
>CM045760.1:190351111-190561111 GCA_025200525.1 Camellia lanceoleosa
TTAGATTATCCATAATTATGTACTATATGCTAAAATAACTCTCTTCCGCAATGAGTTTGTGAAGGGTTTGTCTAATATTTATCTCAA
This sequence comes from Camellia lanceoleosa, assembly GCA_025200525.1. Classification (NCBI taxonomy): domain Eukaryota; kingdom Viridiplantae; phylum Streptophyta; class Magnoliopsida; order Ericales; family Theaceae; genus Camellia; species Camellia lanceoleosa. The sequence goes on from CM045760.1 coordinate 190,351,199, forward strand.
AATCATAAGTATTGTACTCAAGTATTTTATTTTATGTAATTGTGGTTATGTTGAATGTTTCCACAAATTATTTTTGTGGGATACTTATGTTTGAACTAGCTACGCTGGTCTCGAAGTATTATAAGTGTTATAGTCATACTTTTATTTTGTTTCGCTCGTAGTAGTAATTAGCAAATTAGATACTTTGTATATGTTGTAAAAGTTTATTTAAATATTTATTGGCAACAAAAAAATTTAAGGAAACAAACAAGATCTTCCGAACTCATTCATCTCTGCTCAACAAAGGATAACCAAAAAGTTATTACCCTTCTCTGTGCACTCTCTCTCTCTTCGACTTCGCCTATGTGTGTTGGATCGAGAGTAAGGTAAAAACGGTATTCAACAAAAACAACACCGACAAACCAAAAACAAACATTTTTTTTAAAATGGCTTGTTAAAGTCAGATTGTAAAACGGTTTTCCTATAACCGCTTTTATGTTTGAAATATATTTTCAATATAAATATTTATCTTCAAAATTAAGAATTTAAAACAAAAAATATTTGGCACAAAACAAAGTTAGCAAAACCATTTTAAATCAACGAGAAATAATTACAATTATAAAATCGACTTTTCAAAAGCCGGTTTTATGCAAAAAAAATTAATCTTTTATTCAACAAAAGGGCAAAGTGGAAAAGCCGCTTCATCCAAGAATGGAAATAAAGATAAACACCTATTCTAGAGTGGGAATAAAGTTTTGAAAATGGCATAGTCATGAAAATTGCCAGGCCAGCTTTATGTAGGGTAATATAATAATCAAATCACTCGCTTGATTTGATTATTATGTATTATTATAAATTATTGTTACATATTTTTTGATATTGTTCTATAAAAAACAACAATCACTCTATTTGGTTTGATTATCTTTAAAGTGATACTAATAATTTAAAAAATATAACCAAAACCAAACAAAGTAATTATTATTTCTTATTATATATATTTAATATTGGTCTCATTTTAAAAATATGATTGATATCTTTTTATTGGTATTAATTTTATATAAATAAAATTTATATATATTAAAAATTATATATGTTTTATTAAAATAAATATAATGAATAAAATTAATTATTTTTATTTTTATTTATTTATTATAAGTGTGTGGATGTGTGTGAAAAGAGATAGTGGAGTGATGTGGGTGTAAGTGTGTTATAGAGAGAGAGAGAGAGAGAGAGAGAGAAAAAGTGTGAGGTGTGATCTCGACGCTAAGTCTTACTTTTTGGCCACTGGTCATCAAGTATGACTCTATTACGTTTTTTTATTGTGCTTAAAACGATACAGTTTTATCTTTTTCTTTTTTATGTTCTTACTATTTTTTTGGCATCATAACATAAACCCTAAAATAAAAATAAATAAATTTTAAGAATTAAACCCTAAACCCTAAAATTAAAAAATATATATAAATTTTATCCCTAAACCCTAAAATAAAATAAAAAAAATTAAGAATTAAAACCTAAATCCTAAACCTTAAAAAAAAAAAAAAAAAATCAATTTAAGAATTAAAGTAAAAGTGATCATTTTATATAATTTTTTTATTGAAAGCGTGTTTTCAAAACACGCTTTCATGTTACATCGCTTTCAATTATGCTTATTAATTAACGATACTAGTAAACGTGCCATTTGTAAATCGCATTTACCTTAATTAAAAGCGCTTTTGTAAACACATTTTCATGATTTTGTTTATTTTGTCTCGTCGACTGATAAAATGCCGAAGCGTGTTTTGTAAACACGCTTCAGCTTAGTTTGGGAAATTCTGCAAAAGTAGACTTAGTTTGGAAAATAAATTAGTATAGGGATGTAGTTTGGGAAAGCCCTGTAAAAATTCCTTGCTCGAAGAAAAATAAAAAATAAAAAATAAAAAAGAATGTAAATCCAATTATAACAGGAGAAAGAAGTCCTCAGCTTGCTTGGTGCCATTTTTCGAAAAATACTTTACAGAAAAATCTACTTTCTTATTTTCCGTATTTTTTTGTTTTTATTGAATTTTTTTAATATTTTAAGCAATTTTTTACTTTTTAGACACACCTAACGTAATATACACCTAAAAGTAAAAAATTGTAAAAAATCTTTTAAAATTTACTAAATACAAAAATACAAAAATTTGTATTTTTGTATTTATTAATTTTAAAATATTTTTCATTTTTACTTTTTAGATACATCTAAGTAATGTGCATCTAAAAGTGAAAAAAATGTTTAAAATTTTAAAAAATATTCACTAAAAACAAGAAAATACGAAATCAAAAACTCTTTTCAAAAATTTAATTCAGAAAACTCAAACGAAACACACTGCTTTCTTATCGTAATACCAAAGGCAAACAAACCACTAGCCTCAAGAAAAACAACTTTCTAAAAGAAAGATAAGTCCTCAGCAAAATGTTACAAGTGTGGTAAAATTGGCCACTATGTTAACAAATACAGAATTAAGCAAAAAATAAAAGAATTAAATATTGATGAAGGTTTAAAAGTTCAGCTTTATAAGCTTATAATGAATTCGTTTGATTTCGAAAATAGTTCTGATAAAGGCAGTGATAATCTGGCAGAGTTATATTCCAATAGTGATCTCTTCCTATGGAGAACCGTAACAAAAGGTTATAGCAATAGATGTTGCAATCATAACAACCTCAACACCTAATCTAATTATTTGAAGGCTATTGTTGAAATGAATGGTCTTTCGATCGCCCAAGTATTAATGTTCTTATCGACGAACAAAATTTGTTTTAAATCTCATTGATCAAATTAAAGATCGAGAATTAAAGCTTAAAATGCTTGAAGCGATCAAAAGACATAAGAACAATCTTTCAAGATAATATGCAACCCACTCATTACATTTTAATGTGGTAGTTTAACGCCTTGAAAATACAAGTTCCTACAAATCTTAACAATCTCCGTAGAGAAGTTAATCTTCTTAAAATAGAAATAAAAGAATTAAAATTCATCAATATCAGCATAATTTGGACTTAATCCAAATAAAACAACAAATCTCAGCCATATTTAATCAATAAAAAATAAAGCAAAAGTTGAAGAAGCTAAGGAAGATTCTACTTCTAAAATCAGTATCTTATGTTATTAAATCAAATAACATATCATAAATGGTATATTAAAATAACTCTAGTTAGTAACTGTGTGGTTTTTTCAAAATATTCAGAAGGTATGAAACATTTTTTAATGTAATTCATATAAGCTTTACTATCAACTAGATCAATGGTATCTTTCATAAGAAACCTGTTATTTATAACCAGAGTTATTTTAATATATCATTTATGATATGTTATTTGATTTAATAACATAGGATACTGATTTTCAAAAATAGACTCTTCTTTAACTTCTTCAACTTTTGCTTTATTTTTTAGTTGTTTAGATATGGCTAACTTTATTTTTTATATTCTTTTAAATAGACAAATTTGCTAAAGATTTTTGAAGGCATTGCAAAAAATTCAGATCACACGAGACAAACAATCTCCATTTATAAAATATTAATAATGCAATAAAATAAACGAAACAAACATAAATATGTTGGAACAAATAAAATAACATGGATCAAGCAGCACAGTGGCAGAAATATACATTTGGCTAGCACTGCATGCTATCAACATTTGTATAGTCAAAATAAAAATAGACAAAATGTCTTTTAGGATGAATACTTTGTTTGAGACAAAATTAGTAACTCTTCATTAGCAAAAATTCTTAATTTGCATATTTGTCTCCTCGTGTTGGAGTTTCTCCAAAAACAACTTAGTATTTGAAATTTTTTTATAAAATATACTTTTTAAATTTTTTTTATAAAAAAAAAAATTCACAAGGAAAATTTCATGCATTTATAACTAACACATAAAATGAAAATTTCAATAATGTAAGGTCGCTTATAAGACTCATGGTATCATATTATATCATAAAATCATTGAGTACAAATTAGCTATCATAATTATATGACGGTGTAAGAGGAGTTAATTTAAGCCCACTAAATTAATGAGCCCAATTAAAAGTCCAAGATTGGTGAATCTAGATTTATCGCCATCAAACAAAGCCAAATTGCTCTAAGCCTCAAAAAAGTTCTGATCCACGAACTTAGAGACTTACTCAGTTCGACTCGAGAGGGTATTTAGCAAGCCTAAAGATCCAAGGCACTCGTTTCAATAGATTCGATCGCAATCTTGAAGTCGCCTCCATTAATGAGTCCCAAAACACTTGCAAAGTTTCTGAGCTTTCCGGATCTACACACCGTAACCATGAGCGTAATGGAGTTCGAACAAAGGACTTGATCCCGAGGACGGTGAGTGGAGATAAATTCACTCTTCTTGCTAAACTAGCCTATACCCGATCGAGGTGGCATGATCTAGGGGTCCCCGAGACTTGGCAATATTTGTAAGGTGGCATTCGCTTGAACTATCCTCGACTTTTGCAACAGACATCCTCTCGACTACCCTTGACCCGTTGGGATGATTGGGATCATTGGTTAAGTGTGGCTAAAAGAAGGGTTCGCCGAGAGGTTGATCTCCTCTTCGGGTTTTCTCATCCTGAAAGGTCACCTCCTTAAACAAGGTTATTAGAGAGAATATTTCCCATGTGCCTGCACATGGACTCCATCCTACATCATAAGGTACCTATAAATAGCACCCACCCATTGCTTTACAAGAGATGCATTTTGGAGAGACAACTCTCGAGAAAGAACTAATTTCCCTTCTCCATTATCAATCTTGAGAGTGAAAGTGGGAGATTCATGGAAGTGCCTTACCATTATTCTCTCTCTAACTATTTTGCCTTCTTTTCCAGCCAATCTCTTATCTCCATCGTCTCTTTGCTTTTGTGTTCTTAGTTGTGAGTATTGAAGAATTTAAGTCTCTCATCAGCTTATAGAGAATTCGAATTTTTCTTCGAAGATCTTCAAATTTTCCAACGACGTTCTTGAACTCTTTTCATACATTTGGTGACTCACGGGAAGCGGATTGGTTAATAGTCTCAACAAGATCCTAATCTACACAACTCGCTGAATATGGTGAGAGAAGAAAAAGTTCATTAACAAGGCTCTTTTAATAGTGGTGATGAGAGGACTTGTCACACCCCAAACCCGCCCCGAGAGGTTTGGCGACGAGACCGGCCAGTAATCCTAGATTACCACAGGCCTTTCTATACATAACATAAATAAAATGGGGCTCGCGGAAGCACATGCAAAAACTATAGTCCAAGAGCTGTGCATTTATATGAACAAGTGTATATACATGCCAAAAATGTTAATTACATAACATGATCAAGAACATTACATAAGTACAAGTCACAAAGAACAAAAGATAAAACTTCACGGCCTTCCGTGCCTAGCCCCAACCTGAGGCACGCAAAACTCCCTGTTAGGCTTCAAACTCATGGCCACCGAGACTCGCCCAGGCTTACAATTAATGCTCACCTATAATACATAACATACAAACAATGAGCTAAAGCTCAGCAAGTAACATTAAAGTAAAGCGCTAGTGAACGAATTCCAACAGCTCATATTTACAAATATAAATAATAACAAATATTAATGGCATAATCCACGTAACCTTTCATAACTTTTCAGAATACCAATAATCTTTAATACCTAATACCACGAGATCTCGTGATTCAGCCATGGGCCTTCATCTTCATGCCCTAACCCATGACCGACGATCATGAGCTCAAGATGTTCATGTCGCCCCATGACCTAACTATCCATGGACGCCATATAAGATTTGCAAATAAGGACATTCGCTCACAACTTAAAATCACCTTTCAAACATATCATATCATAACGTATCATTTTGAAACATAAGTCATTATAACATATCTTTACAAACATTACTTACAGCTGGTTTCCAATACCGGCTGCACGGCCTTCGAGGCTTGTCCCGCAATTAACATTATGAAACATTCCTTAACATTCATTATTGTCATACATTAAACCATTCATGCCTATCTTTTCTTTCCTTTACTTTTAATTCATGTCATTTCATTCCTTCATTCTTTACTTCATTTCATATTCATTTCATGCTCATGAGCTACTAAATGATGCAATTAACATACTAGAATCACATATACAACTTCCTCGAAAAGTTCCTGAAAAAGGCCTTCCCGCTCGAGCGCCACTTTGGTCGCCGAGCGATCAAGAAAATGTCCAAAACTGAGGGTGATTTCAAGGCCGAGCGGGCTTCCTCCGCCGAGCGTCCATGCAAAAGTCCGAAACTCGTTCTTCTTCCTCTTTCAAACTCCAATCTCTTCTTTACAAAATCAACTTCCAATCCATGAAATACAACCTCTCAAACACTTGATTAACACTTTAATTAACTCATTACATCTTCAATCAAAACTCAAATATCTCATATAGAAGATCAAACCCATGAACATGTACATAAAAGCTTCATTTTCAACTTCCATGGAGGTTTTAAGGTAGAACCCCCTTAATATACCAAATATAACATGAATCATAACATATGTGCTCAAATTCAACATAACTTCTCTTTCCTTTTCATTTACTTGTCATGAGATCATGAAGAATTCAACCTTAATTCACGAAATTATGAGAAATTCTTACCTTAGTTCTTTAGTTTGTAGAAGATTCAACTTGATTTCCCCCTTGGTCCCTCCCTTTCTCACGATTCTCTCTTTCTCTCCCTATCCAGATTTTTCTTTTCTTCCATTGAGTCAATGAGTCAAAAAGTTATCATCCTTATCTTATATACTTCAATAAACCATTTGGTCAAAAACATTTAAGCCAAACAAGGCCCTTGCTTGCTTATACAACTATGCCAAAACATTTGAGCCAAACGGAACTTAGCGAATCGATAAATTTCATTTTCAATGTATGGTTCCAAATGATTCTAAAAGTTCCCAAAGGTCACATAGACATATTCAATTGCATTTTCGATCCCATTACGGCCTTTCAATTTCAATCAAGTCATGGTCTTAACAGATAATTTTCTAAATCGAATAGGTATTCTTCAATTAAATTATACTAACACATCATTAATTATCGATAATTGTGTCACACGGTTCCGGTCATTACAGACTTAAGTTCAAGACGACTTCTCATCCTTGAAGCCATTCAAGGACTCCAACACATTCAACAAGAGATTCTCATGACTCTTCAAAATCTCATCCACACCATGTTGGTGATGGGTTCAATTTCACCACCAAGAATAAATGGAGGTCAAGTTGGCGCCAAAGAAGTATCAACAACTTCATGGTGATGTTGGGAATGGTCAAAACCATCAAGACCCACCCCAAATTCTCCTTGAAGTTGCCAAAATGGTATGCAAAATCAAGTGCTAGAAGAACAAGTTATGGTCAACCTGCGGCCCATGGAGTGCAAAATCATGCACTTGGAGGATCAAGCCATGGTCCAACGGTGGTTGGAGGAGTTTCCAATGCGATGAATGGTGTTCCAAAGAGTCGTGGAAGTTAAAGGAAGGCCCACGTAAATTTCTACAAAATGGTGCTTTATCCATGTTTATTTTGTTCCACCAATTGTAAATTCTACTTATGCACCGAAGTGTCTCATGTGGTTCCAACGCCGAGTTTGTAAGTCCAACCCAGATAGCCATGGCGTGGAATAGACTTTATGGAACCCAATTCAATGTCCTATCATCAAATAGCTTGTCCATAGGTGCCGATAATATCGCTATGTGTCTTCACCGATGGTGAATTCTCAACACCCAAATGGCCAAGTCGCTCCAAGCTCAGTCTTCGAGTCTACAAGCCAAGTTTCAGGAATACCACCATCAAGTTCTCTCCCTCAACAATTTCTCACTCTCGTTGATATGTAAGCCATGTTCGATCTCGAACGAGACAAGAGGACTTTACTCTCTTTGCCCGATCCAGATGTCAAGTCACTATACCCTACCGAGACACTGAATTATCCATACCCTGGCAAGTACATAGTGTCAAAGTTCATCAAATTCGATAGCAACAAAGAAATGCTCGAGAACATGTTGTTCGGCCCATCGAGACTTTAGGGATTCATGGTTCAAATCATGTCCTTCGATTGAGAGAATTCTCCAAGTCCCTCACCAACCGAAAGCATATAGTTGGTACGTTAACTTGACCCCAAACTTTGTTCGGGTTAGAAGAGATAGTCAATAAATTCCACGCCAAATTCTTTCAATTGGTGAGAAGGTAACCACACTTATCCTATGTAAGGAAAAACAATACGAGAGTGAAGACATTTTCAATATGTGAAGAGGTTCCAAGACAAAGTTCAGGATCACACGAGGTCAGAGGAAAGTTACTTAGTCCAAATATGTGTTGAAAGGGCATTGAATGGGTACAAGATGCTTCTTGTTAATCACAAGTTACCCACATTCTCAAAGACTAATTAAAGCATCTCGAACATCAACATACCTCGGCCTCGGAGATTGATTTGAGACTAGTTATAAAACCAATTTCAAGACATCTCGAGGACCTTCGTCGCTGCTTCCAAGGCTTCTATCCAAAAGTCGCAGGGGAGGAATTCAGAGGTCGAAGAGGAAAAAGTGCAAAATGACACTTATTTTCCATGTAGTATTGAGGAAGTGAAGGCCTTAGTTAAAGAATGGGTGGTAGACGGGAACCAAGTTGTCTTATATCAAGAGCTTTTGCCAAAAAAACCGCGAGGGCCCTAATTATTATGTTTTCCATCTATCACTAGGACATCCTACAAAAAGTGTCGACACTTAAGAAGATCTTTAGAAAGAAAGTCAAAACAGATGAGCTAGAGTTCAAAAAACATGGGGCCCCAGGATATCTTAGAAGGCACGGCTATGATGGTGCATGACGGCCACAACCTGAGCAGCTGGTGAAAGTTTTCCAAATAACTTCACAACTCCGGTGACTGAGAGTAAGGGTCGACATTCCGTAAAAGAATTCCGTAGAAAAAGTCTATCCATTACATTAATAATTTGTATTTACTGCATTGTCCAAGAAGTTTTATCTTTCTTATGTTATAAAGAAATTTGTTTCCTCCATATTGTGTATCTCCATTAGTTTCTTCATATTGTGTATCTTTATTGTGTTATGTTACCTGAGACAGTTTTCAATTTTTGTTGCCCCTTGAAGAAAAATGAGGACTGGTAGACTCTGTTACCAACCTAAAGGGACCTTTCTTGACACAGTAGAAGTGTACTCCCATTCGGACTTCCAAGGGACAACCTTTGCTTCCATTAGTTGCCAAAGTAGAGTGTACTCCCACTCAAATTTCCAAGAGACAGCCTCCATTAGTTGTCGAAATAATGTGTAATCTCACTCGAACCTCTGAAGAGCAACCATTGCTTCCATCAATGCAAGCTTCGAGGGTCTTTCTTGCTAAAGTAGAGTGCGTGCTTCCACTCAGACCTCCGAAGAACAGCAATTGCTTCCATCAATGCAAGCTTCGAAGGTCTTTCTTGTTAAAGTAGAGTGTGTGCTCCCACTTGAACTTCCGAAAAATAGCCCCTTACTTTCGTCAGTGCAAGCTTCGAGGGTCTTTTTTGTTGAAGCAGAGTGTGTGTTCCCACTCGGACTTCCGAAGAATAGCCCTTACTTCCATTAATGCATGCTTCGAGGAGTTTTCTTGCTAAAGTATAGTGTGTGCTCCTACTCAAACTTTTGAAGAACAGATCTCGCTTCTATCAATGCGAGCTTCGAGGGATAGCCTTTGCTTCTATTGACATCAAGAATAGAGTATACATCCACTGAACTTCCGAGGACAACTTTGCTTCACTTGACTTCTTTGAAACAATATTTGCTTTCTATCACGAGCTTGGTAGACTTCTTGCTGTACCAAAAGGAATCTTTCTTGCTTGCAATGAAGGATCTTTTTTGCCAAAGAAAATAGTATGCCTTTACCCGAGCTTTCAAAGGATAACCCTTACTTCTATTTGAACTTCCGAGGGACAACCCTTGTTTCCATCAGTGCGAGCTTCGAGGATCTTTCTTGCTGAAGTAGAGTGTGTGCTCCCACTTAGACTTTCAAAGAACAGATCTCGCTACCATTAGTGCGAGTTTCAAAGATCTTTCTTGTTGAAGTAGAGTGTATACTCCCACCAAACTTTCAAGAATACACCTCGCCCATCGCTAGCTTTGAGGATCTTTTTATCAAGTAAAATGTGTTCGCTATTCAAACTTTCAAAGAACAACCCTTGAGACTTGGTTGACTACCGTAAGGATCTTTCTTGCTAAAATAGGATGTGTGCTACTTTCGACCCTCGAGGGACGCCTTTGCTTCCATTCAGACTTTTGAGAGACAACCCTTACTTTCATTAGTGTGGGTTCGAGGGCCCCGGTCCTAGATTTCAATCAAGAATTCATTTGCCTAAAATAGTAAAGCCGATAAATAAGATGAGCAATATCAATTTCCGGCGATTCGCATTATCGTAATGGGGTAACGCCAACAAATAATAATAATCTACTTGCTACAACAATTTCGCTTCCTCTCACCAAGTTCATAAAAATGTAACAATCAAGGTTTTGTCACCCGCCGCTTTCTCTCAAGCCGATATAATGCTACAACGATCACACAAAATTTTGGCATTAACTATTTATTTCCGAGCATCCACAAGATCAACAAAACCCAAGTTTCTTCAATGAAATTAGAAAGATTCAATGAGTATCTCATATTCTCTAAAAATCAAGTGCAACAATTCTCAAGGCTATGACGCTCAAACAACATTCAAGCATTAGTGACTCAACTCATATGAGATTAATAACTCAAATTGGTTTCATAAAAATGGTCAACAACAAAGATTCATGGGTTGTACAATAAAGAAATTATATCTATCTCGAGTCAATTAACAATCAACAGATTTGGAGAAGCAAAAATATACGGTTAGCTTAGGAGGTTGAACCAAAGACGAATGTAAATTGGAAGCTTAGGCCGATGCCGACCAAGAAAGATAGCAGGGACAAGATCGGCGAACTAAGGCTAAGAATGACGCCACAAGCAACGCGATCGGGTCAAGATGAGTCAAGGGTCGAGAAACTGGTTCCTAGGTCAATCGCTAAAGAATATTGGGCGGTGGTGATGTCGAAGTCACCAAATGTCGACGCTGGCACAATAAGTCGCACGAGTTGATCGGGTCATGCTCACATGATAGATCCCGAGTTGCAAGAGCGAAAGGAGCAAACAGATGAAGCTCGTTCGTTAAAGAAGATGTAATCAGATTTGCAGAGATTAGCTAGGACAGACGCTGGCGGCTCGAAAGCAAGCAATGGTGATATCATAGTGGAGCTAGTGTGACGCTACCAATCATAGTAGCAGTAGTGGTCTTTAATGGGATGCATGAGCAATACGCAGCTTTGGTGCGCTAATTACAGAAATGAAGATGTTGAGCTATTGTTTTTTCAAAACAAACAAATGGGTTTCGAATTTCACGAAACAAAAATAGTGGGTCTCAATTTATTTTATAGAAACGAATATGCTAAGAATATGATTTAGCCAAAAAAGTGGATAAGGATGAAGGGCTTTTTGTCCTTGACTTTATATATATATATATATATTTATATATAAATATAAGTGTTATTGAATAAAGATGTTTGGTGGTCTTCAAAAATTACATGGGCAAAGAAAAATTTGTTTGAATAAAGAAAAAGAATTAAAGGTTGTGATTCTTTAATGCTTTATAGGGAAAAATGTGTGTCTTGATACCTTTCACAATAATGATGGATTTCTTGTTATCCTTGACTTGAAATGGAAAAAATAAAAATAAAATTAATGGCACAAAAGTATGTTGGCCAAACATAGCACAAAGAAAAGAAGAAGAAGAAAGATTCCTTCTTATCAATATTAGTTGGCAATCTTATCCATAAATTATGATGAGTTATCGCCTTATCCAAAACCACATGAAAACAAAATATTTTCGAGGGCGTGATAAGCATGGTCGGTTAGTGGAAATATGCATGTTTGAGAAATTTAAAATTTCTCATACATGCAAGGGCAAATGTAAGAGGAGTTAATTTGAGCCCACTAAATTAATGGGCCCAATTAAAAGTCCAAGATTGGTGGGCCCAGATTTATCAAGATCAAATGGGCCAGATTGCTCTAAGCTTCGAAAGAGTTCTGATCCACAAACTTAGAGACTTACTCTGCCCAGACTGAAAGGGTATTGAGCAAACCTATAGATTCAAGGCATTCAAAGCTTCAAACAGATTCAATCGCAATCTATAAATCGCCCTTAATGAGTCCTGAACACTTGTTGGCTCAAAGCCAGGATCTACGCACGTAACCATGGGCGTAATGGAGTTCGAACAAAGAACCTAATCCCGAGGACGGTGAGCAAAGATAAATTCACTCTTCAGTTAAACTAGCTTATACCCGGGTCGAGGTGGCGTGATCTAGGGGGTCCTTGAGACGTGACAATATTTGCGGGCGTTATCTTGAACTACCCCCGACCCTTCTCGCAGCAGACATCCTCCGGGACTACCTCTCGACCCGCTGAGATGATTAGGATTATTAGTTATGCTGCTAAGAATAAGGGTTCACCAAGAGGTTGATCTCCTCTTCGGGGTTTTCCTCATCCTCGGAGAAGTCACCTCATCGGACAAGGTTGTTAGAGAGAATATTCTCCATGTGCCTTGCACATGAGCTCCATCCTACATCATGAGGTATCTATAAATAGTACCTGCCCATAGTTTTACAAGGGATAAATTTTGAAGAGATAACTCTTGGGAAATAACTAATTTCCCTTCTCTATTATCAACCTTAAAAGTGAAAGTAGGAGATCTATTGGAGAGTTTTGCTATTATTCTCTCTCTAACTACTTTGCCTTATTTTTCACCCAATCTCTTATCTCCATCATCTGTTTGCTTTTGTATTCTTAATTGTGACTATTTAAGAATTTAAGCCTCTCATTATTTTCTGGAGAATTCGAATTTTTCTTCAAAAATCTTCGACTTTTCCAATGACGTTCTTGAACCCTCTCATACAATGCGTTATTACATTGATCATATTTGTATAATAATTTGTTATTGGATGATCATAACAAATAGAAAATATGTTGATTTTTGTTCATATATAAAATATATATAGGTAAATTAAAAAATTATAAAAAACCTCAAGATTTGGGTCTTGTATCAAAATAACTATCATTTTTTTTGTAGTCAATTTAATAACTATCATTTTTTTTTTGTCAATTTAAATCTTAATATTTTAATTTATTTTCAATTTGAATCACAAATATCAAAATATTATTATTTAAATTATTGAAATTTAAAATTTAGAATTTATTTTGTTATAAGGTCGGCCAAAACTGTAAGTTTTTTTTTTTTTTTTTACCCATACATTCTGTTTGCTAGGTCGTCCAGGTTTGCTGTTGAGAGTTGGTCGTAAAAGTCATCCCCATCTCCCATGGGTGGTTCATCGTACCATTCTTGATCATTTTCTCCATCACCGGTGATTCATGAGAGACGCCATGCTGATAGTTAGGGTACTGACTTTCATCGACAAATGTCTTTCTTTGAATGGATATCCCGATAGCTAAATTACAATGTATCTTCGATGTCTATCTTCACAAACTAGATGCCCATAATTTCCATTATATGCTAATAGTGAGTTGCTAGCAAATTTTCTCCATTTATTGAGCTGGTCTTTGAGTGGAAATCTTCTGCACGGCCAGGGTCTCCTATTGAGAAGTCCTGGATATCCTGGGAATGTAGAGGTTCCTTTGAGGTACATTTTGTGTTTAACTGGATTGCACTATATTCCCTTCCACTCTGGTAGTTTGCTATCTATCAAAACTTCCACATACGGATGATGTTCTTCCATTACGCACAGTACTGCATGAGCAAGCTTATGTCCAAAGCTATCTGTCTAATCGGGATCTGTGAAAATTAGTCTAGACGCAAAGCCGTAATCTAACAATTTTGAGGCTGTTAGATAACGAGTTTCGCCCATAATTTCTATCTCCAATGGCTCGAATGTAGCTAAATTTATCTAGCAAAGGCAAATGCTGAAATCTAGGTTACACTAACATCTACCAAAATGTTTGGATCTCTTTCTGCATTTGTCTTCTTCTAAGCATGGTCGCTTCTTATCTTCATAGGTATAGGTCCATTAGTAAGCTAGGCCAGGGCAGTCAACTCTGGCTATTGAGAGGTCTTGAAGAAATTGCTCAATAATGACTAACTCGTTATTTCTGCTATCTTCAGCTAAGGTGTAAATATAGGGTTTTAGGTATTCCATTACTTGGCTTTTCTCACAAAAAGATCGAATGATAGAATGCTTGAAGAAATCCATTCTAGCACACAATTGGTTAAATTCCTCACTGGTGTGTTGTTTGATTTCTGGGTTTGGTAAGTAGGTAGGTGGTTTTTCTAGAGCTAAATTTTTAAGCTGGTTGGTTAGGGTTCAAACTGTTGTCTCAATTGTTTTTCTTCGCCTTGAGTCGGTCTAGCTTTTCATTGACTCTTTTGCCTTTATCCATAATTTTCTTGAAATTTCTAGAAAGGCCTTCACAAAGGTTCAGACATCCGGAGAGGATTCGAGAATCTATCTCAGGGTTAGAACTACTACTGCATTCATCGCTTCCAAATATCTCGCTAGCTGAACTCCACTAGTAGCAAGAATGGTTGGCATTCAAAGCTTACATTCAATCATGGTAAATACCTGTGCTTGGTTCCTTTGGCTACTACATAGAAAGAAAAACTTTTTGACAAAGGTTTATTTTGAATTTTTGAAAATATATATACGAGAGAGTTTAGGTTGATAGGCATTTAGCCGGGTGGTTCTAACTGCTCCAAAGGTTATCTAAAAGACAATTGGACTGGGTCTAACTCAATCTCGTTAAAGGTCTCGAACTTGGTTCTCGCTTTCATGAATGGAAGAGAAAATCCCCCAAAGTTCATGGTCTTGCTGTTTCCATTATCTCGCACAAAAATTAAAATGGTTATCTTCTTTTTCTAAATAAATTTTCCTACTTAACCAATCATAGCCTATTATCACTTCCTTTAATATGTGCAAACTCTACCTTATATCCTTGTCCTACTATACAATCTAAAAATTTTACCCATCTTCTAGTACTTAATTTACGCTCGTTAAGTTTGTTATGAAATCTAACTATGGCTTCACAATCATTCTAATTGTAAAGGCTTGTGCAAAATAATCTAAATTTATTTATTGCATATACTACTCCTAATATTTTGAAATCTAGGCTGGTCATGATTGTGTCCTTTTTTTTGAATTTTCCAGAACTATATCTACAAATGCGTTCTTTATTTTTACTGTCATATTTACTAGGTTTGGCTAATAATATTGTTCCCCATCCTAATTGACTTGCGCCTGCTTTCTACAACTATGTATTCGATTCTAAGGAAGTTGTAGGTCCGTAGATTTTACAAATGTCATTTATTTTTCCGACTAAAGCTATATCTTGCTAATTGAAATATTTCGCCCTCTGTGGGTGTGGTCTTACTATAAAGGGTCCTATTATTTTACTAAGGTTAGGAATATACATTCGCATAATTTTAAATTCCTAAAAAGATTAAAGTTGTTTTGTTTCTTCTAATTTATCTAGATAGTCTAAAATTTTCTTGACTATATGAGGTTGTTGCCTAATTTTTCCATCTCCTAGCTCCATTCCTAAAAATTCTATGTAAGGTTTATTTAATACCATCTTTTATTGCTAATTATTATTAAATTATTTATAAACAACTTTAATGTTATATACAAATAATCTATGTGACTATTTTTATCTGGACTGAATACTAATATGTCATCTATATATACCAAAGATAAAACTATATTTATTAAATATACTATCCATTTTACCGAAATATAGAGGGTGCATTTTTTAATCCAAAGGGCATAACTAGCCATTCATAATGTCCTTGAGGGCAAATGTATATCGCCCATGGTATACTTTCCTTTTCCATTTTTATTTGTCAAAATCGATTTACAATCAAATTTGCTAAATATCTTTGTCATTCAGATATATTTATGAGTTGGTCTTTATCCGGTATATTATATTTATCATCTTCAGATATCATTTAATCTTTTATAATTTATAACCATTCTAGCTTTTCCTCTTTTTATCTCTGCATGATTTCTAACCATAAATGCTGCGCTCCTATGCGGACTATTACTAGGTCTAATTACTCCTAAATCTAATAATTCCTTAATTTGAGTTCTAAATTCTTTTATATCTACCGGTGTATGATCTATTTGTGCTGAGGTAATCCTATAATCTTTATTTTTTATATCTAGACTGGCTAAAATTTTATTTCTTTCCCAATATTTCATGGGCTGTTCTCCTAAAATCTCTGTTGTTTTAGCTAATCTTATTATCTCACCTAACTCATTTTCTGTTCTTCTATATACTGGTTTTTTCTTTAATTTCCCTATTTTAGCAAAAATTAATTCTAAGTTAACTATTTGTTGAAAATTTTATAGGTTCCAATAGTCTCTTTTTTCTTCAAAATCAAACTCTTCTAACTCATACTTTTCCATATCTAAATTTTTTGAAGAAGTATTTGCTATTTCATTGGGTATGTATGTTTGGGCTAGCTCGGGAAAAATATTTCTACTAGGGAATAATAAACTAGCTGAACAGAATCTACTCTATGATACCACCACGCTCGCATGCAACTCTAATGAATGGGCGATGGTGCTAAGGACATAAGTCAGGAGCGTATTGACGATTCGCTTGAAAAAACTGATGTTATGTTGGCTGATGAACATGCCACCTTGTAAGCTAAGTATGAAATTAAGTCCTAAGATGAAAGGGTGATTCTAACTGGTATTTCCTATCCAAACTTGAGGTAATGGGAACCATTTTATGTGCTAATCTTGAGAACCTAGATAATGAAAACTAATCTGGGCGCCATTAATGTAATGTGTATATGTCTGTTTAGTGCCATCTGCTATGCTGACTAAAGCTAGGGTTCTTAAGGCTATGTTCCATCCTGGGGGAACTACGTGTTGTTCAATATATGATTTACTAGCTCATATATCTATCATGGCATTTATACTGAGGGTTTTTTCTACAAATTTAATTACACAAGAGATCTCAACTAAATTTGACTTGGGTATAACGGAGTAATTAAAAGGTAAATATGTATTATCCGTTGTACTTGAGAGTATTGACTAAAGGGTTGAGAATCAACTAAGTTAACTAATTCTAAAGAGTTCATATGATCTTCAACTAGTTTATCTTTTAAGGGGTTTTTACTGTGAAATTGTTCTAGCTGCTGTTTAAGCTGTCTATTTTCTAATTCTAAACATTCTATGTCAAAACTAGTCTTAGTTTCTATCTCTCTTATTTGAAGTTTAAGTTCTCTTACTTGTACTTCTAATTCTCTATTTGTTAGACGTAATTCTCTACTTTCTATACTATGATCTTCTTTGTTATTTGCTCGTGTTATTTTATGTGTTATGTTTAATTTTTCGAGACAGATTATACAATAGGTTATGCTGCATAATAAACACTGAGCTGTCTTATCTCTAGCTGGAAACCAATTACAATAGCTACATCTAGTAGTATCAAATCCTAGTCCTATTTGAAAATTATGCTGACATTCAGTATCTGCAGTACATTTCATCATAAAGAAAGTTTCTTGAGAAGTCCTTCATATTTCTTGGTTGAGTTGTCCTAAAAGATTATCTACATCTGTATCACTATCTGAATTAATTGCTTCTATTTGATATTCATAATCGCTAACTATGCTATATATTTATGAATCATCACTATTTATGCTGACTATATCTTCTTCTAAGTCCTCTATAATATGTAATCTTTCTATCTGTTTGTTAGTATTAGGTCTCTGTTTTTTTGGGCAAATTTTTGCAAAATGATTGGGTTCTCCACATATAAAACAATTGCATTTTTTACTATTGGGTTTTCTAACATATCTTTGTTTTCTTTTATCTTTTTCATCTTTGGGTAATCTCTTATAATTTGTCCTATTAAAGGTTCTGCTTTTCCTAATGAATTTATGTTTTTTCCATGGTTTTCTATAATTTTTCTTCAAATATTTTTCTTTTCTATATTTTTCATATTTTTTGTATTTTTTTTTATTATATTTATCTTCATATTGCTAAGGAGTATATATTACGCTGCTACAAAAACCATGGGCTTGTTTGGTTTGTTTTTGGGAGAGTTGTTTTTGAAAAAATTTGGGAGAGTTGTTTTATAAATTTTTTGGTTTGTTTGGTTGTATATTTTGAGAAAAAGAATTTTGTGGGAGTTTGGGATGATTTGATATTTTAAGGCGTAATTGAGTAGATATATGTGAGAGAAAAGTGATTGAAAATGAGAGAGAGAGAGAAAAGTGATTGATTGATGTGTAAGAGAGAAGTGATTTTGAAAATTGTTTGAGAAAATCTCAAACCAAACAAATTTTGGGAAATTTTTTCTAAAACTCATCTCTCAAATTCACACCAAACAAGCCCCATAATTTTGTTTTTTCAAATCTTTCAGATTTTAACTTCTATACATTTTTCTCTCGAGTTTATAAAATGTAAAAACCATTCTAGGTCCTATTCCTAAAGTTCCTCTTATATTTAATTCTCCGTAGCTATTTTTGTCGGTAAACTTGCACAATAAATTGACCATTTATTTTCTATTTCTTCTTAGTTCTCCTGCAATTTTCTAAAATATTTATTTCCTATTTCTTCATCAAAACTTTTCCCTATTTTGGCTGCTATAGCTAAGTATTCGTTACTAAAAGGTACAATATATTTCCAACTTCCTAATGTTATCTGATCTAATTCAGTTAATGCTACACTTTGAGCGGAGTCATTTCCTCTAGAAGGGTCATATCCTATAACTATCTCTTTAATAAAACTTGTGAAACTCCAGGGGTTATTTCCTAATTCTTTAAACTGTTTAATTGTTTCTTTATTATTTCCTTTTAAAAGTTAAATAAATATTATAAGCTGCATCTCTGAAAAGAGTCTCCATATATTCCACATGTCTGTTTAGTCATAGGGACTGGTCATCCATGCTTTTACTGCATTTTTTTCCCATCTTTCTATTACTTCTTGCCATATCTAAGGGTCGAATCTTGCTAAATCTAAAAGGGTTCATTGATTATTGACTGGCTGTAATTGTATACTCATATCTGGTTGTCTACACTTTCCATGAAACCTATAGCTTTTATTTGGATCTGCGTGACTTCACCATGAATTGGCTAATGGTCTTCTTCCTCCCATCGCATAATGCATTGGTTCTACTAGATCTTGTACAGTTGGTTGTGGGTTACTAGTGCTTGTGCTTTTTGTATTCATATAAAAAGTATCTTCTATCTTAGGTTGTTCTGGTATTCTAAATATTTTACTGGGATGTATTTTATCTTCTATGATATCATCTACATATTCTCAGATGGAATTCTTGATCTAAAAAGACACTGCTTCATCATGGGTATCTCCGCTAGCTAAGTATTCGAAGCATCTGGCATCTAATATCTTGTTCATGTCTTCTAGAGTGAATTTTTCTAAATCTAACTCATCAATATTATATATCTTATTTTGTGATATGGTTTTTTCTTCGGTCATCATATAAAGCTGATTTATTTCACTACGATTATCTTGATTTTCTTCTCTGTCTATACTACTAAATTCATCGTCTTCGGATTTTTCTGGTGCTACATAAGTATACTGAGTAAATCTTACTGCATAATTTCCATCTGCTGCTTGATATAATAAATTGTCTTTAGGGGCTAATCTCTTTTGTCCTAAAAAGTTTCCTAGTTTCCAATCTAATGCTGCATTATCTTCAGAATTAAATTTTTAGTCAGAGTGCCTTTATTCCTTTTGCACCTAATAACTTAACTATCTGATCATTTGTAAGTCTATAGTGAGTATTACTTTTTGAGACTGCTAAACCTAAAAATCCTGTGCAAACTAATAAATTATTTTCTCTTTTTTCATTTTGTATCCTCTACTTTTTATTTCTATTTTTATCTTTTTATGAAAGGTCGATGTTGGTAGTAAGAAATCTGGTGTAAAATAAACTATTCCTCATTTAGAATTCGTATCTAATTCATAGCTGCCTAAAATATTTTGTCCTACATCATTAAATCTATCATCATAAAGACATACAAAAACTTTGGTTCCTAAATTTTCTCTGGTTAACGCCTTTACTCCTACCACTACTAATCCTAAGTGAGTCATTTTAAGGTGTTCATTTACTTCATATTTAAAGATTTATCTTTCTATTAAATTTAGCTCTATTTTTTCGTCTTCTTGAGTTATACTAATCATCTGTTCACCATAGTGTTTAAATAAATATTGTTTTTTATGGATCTTATCTAACTTATACACATATTTAGCTGGAATTAATTCTAACTTTTCTTTTTAAATTTTTTCTATTTGTTGTTCTACATCTATAAATTCTTCTACTTTGATATCTTCATCTTTATTATGCTTTTTACTACTATCGCTACCTTTTATTAGTCGCTTAAACATTTTTATTTTATGTAAATTCTACAGTCGATTTCCTTGGTAATTTAAGCTTTTCAAAATATCTGCTATATCTTCCTCGCTTACTTGAGATTGGGGTCCTGGATGGTCCTTCTACTCCTTTTCCTTTTTGAAGTATTATTTTCTCTAAAGAAGTTAGGCGATTTTCTAAGCTATGTAGTTGTTTTGATAGATATTCAAATTTTTCACACAATCTAATTAAAAATAAAATTTCTATATTATTTTGTCTTACTGATATTTTATCTGATTGATTTATTCCTTGATAGCTGCTGATTCATTCTGGGTTATTATGAAAATCTTCTGCTTGTTTTAAAATAATCTGATAATCTCTATTAGCTTTTTTATTATTACTCATAACTAAGATCTTACAAGTTGTTCTAAAATTTCTAATTTTTGTTTTAAATTATCTTGAATTTGATTAATTTTTTTTATTTGTTTAGCTATTTGATTTGTAACTGAAATTAATGTTTCTATTTCTAGCTTAGTGGGAAATTTTTCTAAATTTAAATATATTCTTTTTTGTAGGATAGAACTACACTGATCTTGAATATAATCTAATTTTTTATCTTGATCTTTAATTATGCTACGATTATTACGGAGATGATCTATAGATGAACAAAAAAAATTACTAATTTTATCTATGTCCTTTTTAATATTTTCTGCAAAATTAATCTGATAATCTATGATACTATTTAGTCAGATTATGTTCACTATGAAGTCGATGTGTAAAAGTATCTTCAAAATTACAACGAAAATTATTTTTATTTATGCTAAGACGATGGTTATGGCTGCTGAGTTCTAAATCTAGATACTCTACTATTTTCATACACAAAATTAAGTCCTACTTTAAAATTATTAAAAGCTACTATAACATGAAATTTATAACTAAAATGTCCAAAAAATAAAAACTACTCTATTACCATAAGCAAAATGAATAAATTAACTTAAACTGTCCTAAAATCGAACACTACTCTGATACCAATTTTTTGTGAGTTAGTGGTCTACCACTATTTTGAAATTGGGGCTGAGAATTATCTAATTAATTCTACAGTTATGCTAATAGATCTTCAAGCTGTTGTATGGCTAATTTTATGGCTTCTTGTTTTACAGTTAGCTGTTTATTTATCTGATAAATTTTTAAACTGTAATTTTCTAAAGATCTGCCAGAAGCTAATGATAAAAGAAACTGATATCTTAATTTTTTATCTTCAGTACTAATTTTGATTTTAATTCTAAGTTCTTCTTCTAAGGGCATATAATTTTTTGATTTTTTTTTAAAATTCTTATATGGACAATATTTCCTTAATATTTCTACTCAAGTTGCTCTCATTTTATTCTAAAATTCTTTTTCCTTGGCAAAAATTATTTTTAGGCAATGTTTATTTTCATTACATGTAATCCCACCTTGAAGTTAAGCCTCGTTTAATATAGTATATTTTTATTTTTTAATTTTTACCTTTCCCTTTCTGCCTACAATTTGCCCTCCAACGCCTAACCACGGCTCACACGGGCTCTTCAGCTAAGGTCACTCAGTAATAAATTAGAAAACAACAGATCCTACGAAGGTTCAAAGCATGTAATATTAATGAGCAAACAAGCATTCCATAAACTTAGTTTTTTCAAAAAGAAAATAAATTTTTTGAATAGAAGAGTTACCCTTCAAATATTTAAGGAAAAGAGAAACTACTCATACTTCATATTAATAAGAAATATACTTACAAATATTATATTACGACTGAACTCAAAAACTTAGTACACTTAGAGGTTTTGAGAGGTTTGAAAATTTTTACAACGCAGAGTGAAGGGTATTTTCTATTCTCGCTTCTTTTGTTGGCAAGCATACCAATTTATACAACTCAAAAGAAAATAAAACAAAGCTTCAAATCTTTGCCCAACAAATTTACGCCAAAATCTTCCTAAAGAGTCAAAACCTATGTTAGCCTATACCTTAGGATTTTTGAAAATTGAAAAAGGACAAAACTATATATGTATAAGATTATATGCAAACTTTTGATTCATATTACTATTATAGATAAATTTTATCAATAAAGGATTAGGATAATGATATCGGATACTGCTTTTGGGCCCCATCGCATATCATTCAATCCTTTTTTTTTGACAAAATTTTGACACTATAATTTATTACAAGACACGTATAAAGATTTTCACAACTTTTCTTTAATAAAGCTAGGTAGGAGTTATCCATACTTTATTAAAGTAGTGAGTGAATGAAAATCCTTATTACTGACAGACTCAAAAAATTACAAACACAAAATATTTACAAAATCTTTTTTGTCTTTTCTCGGCGTGCATTTTTCTGATATTCGAGGAGAAGCTTTATCTTCTATGGACTTTGTCTTTTTCTGCTGGAGCGCCAATTATTGATGCTGACCCATGGAGTGACGTTTCTAGGCGGGTTCTTGAAGGATTTGCAAAATTTTAAAGAGTCACATGGAACTATTAAAATACTTTTTAAAAATATTATAGGAGTCTTGTAGTGGGACCCCTTTTTTTTTTTTACCCATACATTCTGTCTGTTAGGTCGTCCAGGTCTGCTGCTAAGAGTTGGTCGTAAAAGTCATCCCTATCTCCCATGGGTGGTTCATCGTACCATTTTTGATCATTTATAATTTTTAGAGCAAATTATAAATACACTCTTGAGATTTGCTTAAAATACGAATTACTCTCTGTAATTTGGAAAATTATAAATACTTCATTATCAGAATTTTTTATTTAACAAAATTAATTGAAAAAATGAAATTTCTAATTGTTCACCTATAAAATAATAAAATTATCTAAATTATTAATTAAAATAAAATTTGAACATTATTAAAAAATGTTAATTAACTTGATGATTTATTAATAAAAAGACATATTTGTTATGAAATTAGAACCTTAGGGCATAATGTAATTTCTAGAACTATAGGGATTGATTTGTAATTTAAGTAAATCTCATGGAGTGTGTTTGTAATTTAACTTAATATTTATTACAACAATGCCATATCCTTTAAGAGTAATGGTAGAGAACCCAAAAATTCTATCAAAGTTTCTATCAAATGTCTCATATGGGTATCGGACCCACATTGTGTGAGACCCACGTTGTGTAGGTCCCACACCCATGTGAAATATTTGGTAAAACTTTAGATAAAATTTTGGAATCTTTAATATTTTTGTATCAAAATTTAATACTTGCCAAACACATCATTAATGATAATTTTTAGAAGTCATAAGTGTCTAATGTATTTATTTATTTATTAATATTATATTTTTGTGTATAATACAACATGTGTAGCTGGTTATGATATGTGAGGTTTGAAAAACAAGTGTCACAACATATATATTTTTAAATAAAAATAAAAATTTATATTTTTACAGATTTAGCAACAAACACTATCAAATGGCCACATACCGAACTAATATATAATTGAAATTTTAATAAATAATAAAAATTAAGATAAATTATAAATACACCCCTTGAAATTTGATTAAAATACAAATCGTCTCTTATGATTTTGAAAATTATATTTCATCCTTTGAGATTTTTAATTTTATAACAAATTGCCCATTTTATTAATAAATCATCAAGTCAATTAAATTTTTTTAATGATATTAAAAATATATTTCAATTAATAATTTAGATAATTTTATTATTATATAGAAGAGCGATTATGAATTTCATTTTTTTAGTTAATTCTGTTAAATAAAAAATTCTAATAAGGGGTATTTGTAATTTTTCAAATTACAGGAACAATTTGTATTTTAAGCAAATCTCAGGGGATGTATTTGTAATTTAATATAATAATTACTTATTTTAAATATCTTAAATTCATTAGCTTAAAATTGTAATAATTAGTAGGATAATTTTAAATATCTTAAATTCATTAGCTATAATTACTTATTTTAAATATCTTAAATTCATTAGCTTAAAATTGTAATAATTAGTAGGATAATTTTAAATATCTTAAATTCATTAGCTTAAAATTGTAATAATTAGTAGGTTACAATGGAATGCTTTCAAAGTATATTTTGAATTAAAATTTTTTGCAGTTCAAACAAATAAAACCTAAAACCACATAATTATGAATTTTCATAATATTAATCACAAATGTACCAAAATAAATTACAAAAATAAATTTATCAAGCTTTATGATTGATTACAAATTTATAATTTTTTATTAGAACATTTTCGTTGTATTTGATTGAGAAATTTGGGAAGAAATTTTAAAATAAAAAATAAAAAAATATAAATAAAATATATTTACATTTCATATAATCTCACATAATTTTTTTCTATCTATTTCAAAATAACTTCCAAAATCCCCAACCAGACAGGCAATTTGTAACAAGTATTGTGATATTTTTATAGTATATTTTCATCGTTTGATAACTAATTATTTTAATTTAAAAATTTAAAAGAAAAAAAAAAATTCAACAATTTGTACTTAAAAAATCAAAAGTTTTTTTTTTTATATCTTTAATTTTTATTTTATTACTTCATATTTTAATTAAAAAATAAAAATTACTAAAATAACTTATCCAAAACCCACGTATTAGAAGGTGCGAGAATAAAATCACAGAGAGAGGGGAAAAAAAGAGTTTTGCTCTGTACACTCCGTCAAGGAGCCCCTCCAAATTAAGAAGCACCAGAGTAGGGCTTCTCACTCATCAGATCTGTATCTATATGTAAACACACACACACAGACATATATATCTGTAGATCCAGAGGCATCAGTGCGTGAAAGATTGGCTAGGGTTTTGGGGATGCCATGACGAGCACATCGCAATCAATAATTGTTTCTGTGGTCCGGCCACCGGCACCGGCGGCGGCAACTTGATGCGCTCAACCGCGTCCTCGCCGACCTATGTACCAGAGACACTCCCAAGGTTATTTCATTTCTGAACTGTTTGGTTGCCGAGTAAAAATCGGATGTAGTAAGCTTTGTAGTGGCCTGTGCTGATTTGTTTGGATCATAAGTTTTGTTAGATTATTGTTTTTGACACTTTATTGGCTGTGGACTGAGAAGAACTATAATTGTTAAGTTTGTTTGTGTGTTTGTGAAAGGTGGAGTTGGTGTTTGTATTTGTTTTGAGATTACATGTTTAATTAGTTAAGTAATTAATTTATAATGAAATTAATTGTTGGAAGTTTAGTTATTGGCCACAGGTAGAATTTAGATGGAAGGAATACCAGTTTCCGTGTAAGTTGAGAGAATGGTGAATTGATTGATTGTTGTGCTTGGCTTGGTGGTTTTTTAGATGAATTATGTTTCCCTGAATTAGAGTCAACTTGGAAATTATGGTTTCCTGAAGTATAATTAAATGAACAACCTACCATTTACTGTATGCGTAATCAAGTGAAAAATATATCGCCAAAACCCTTAGTTGACGCCCAAAGAAAACATGGTTTCTATTTTTTTCCTTATTGGTCAAAAGAAGAAAAGGGAAAAAAATTTTGAATCTCAATTTAACTTTTATTGATCTCAAAACATTTTTACACATTCGATACACTTTTAACACATTTCAATACATTATTCACACATTTATAGATGTTATTGACACCCCAAAGGGCTGTTATTAGCATTTTCTTTTTCTTATTCAGCATCTTTCTGTACCTTTCTTTAGATAATGAACTGTTTTTTATGTTTTTTTGGTTTCTTCCCATTTACATCAACTAATTGCTGAGAGTACGATTTATTGTGGACCATCTTTTTCTTTGATTGCCTTTCTTCAATTTGCATTTGAAACATATGTAACTTCATCTCTATTTGTGTACAAAGTCACCAAATATGTAATTAGCTGTGTTGCCTAGGCTGCTTCTTCTATTTTGATTTTTGTTTGTGGTTATGTATCAAGATGGGACTGGTTGGTGCTTTTTTAATCCTTTGAAAGTGCTTATTTGTATTTTTGATTTGTTCTATACTTAAGTAATTTTCTTTTGTCATGCCATGCACTTATCTATTTATATGTATTTTATTTTTTTATTTTTATTTATTTTTTTATTTTTTGTTGATAGGATGGTGCTGCATTAGCTTTAAAGAAACATCTAGAGGAAGAAGCTCGTGATCTTAGTGGAGAAGCATTTTTTCGCTTTTATGGATCAGTTGTATGATCGGATTACTAGCCTGTTAGAGAGTAATGATGTTGTTGAAAATTTGGGAGCATTAAGGGCTATTGATGAGTTGATAGATGTGTCACTTGGTGAGAATGCCTCCAAGGTTTCAAGGTTCTCTAATTACATGCGAAATGTGTTCGAGGTGAAGCGGATCCTGAAATTTTAATCCTTGCTAGTAAAGTTCTTGGCCATTTGGCTAGGGCTGGTGGGGCAATGACAGCAGATGAAGTGGAATGGCAGGTTTGTTGTGCTATTCCTCCATTATTTGCAATGTAGTTTGTGTCTACGAGGATCTAAAATCTATTGGTTCCTCAGGTGAAAAATGCTCTTGGATGGCTTCATGGTGAAAGAATAGAATATCGTCGTTTTGCTGCTGTCTTAATTTTGAAAGTAAGTGCAACATTTATGCTGTTATGGACAATTTTTGTCTAAGGTGTTTTTAAAGCTTTGTACTTTAAGCCAATATCTAAGAAGCATGACTACAAAAACGGGATATGGATATGACACAATATGGACATACTGACACAACAATTTGAAAAAAGAAAAGGCACAACATGGCATGATCACAATGACAAATAAATAATATATATATTTTAACATGTATGGATGAAAATAATAATAATTTCTTCATTTTTCCCATTATAATACATTAATATTTATTATATCAAAATAGGGAGAATTTTTTACATTCTACATGTTGGAAAGTAAGGCCACATTTGATTTGCAGACAAGATTAGGCATGATAAGTTATCCCGTGATTACAATCAAGGGATAAGTTATCCCGTCCCGAGGAAGATATTTTTGGAATTTTGCAACAAAAGTGTTACCTTAGATTCTTAGAATAAGTTACCCCACACTCCCCTAGGACAAAACAATCTCGCATATGTGGGAGAAAAGGCTCCCTCAGGATTAGTTGTCACTGAGTTAGATAGTTTGAATAAAATGCGGGATTTTTAATCCTATCCCACCCTGTATTTGTGAATCAAGTGTGGCTTAAGAGTTTTAGGTCTCGTTTGGGAACATGCTATTTTAGTAACTTTTTGACTTTTTGGCTAAAATATAAGCTAAAAAAAACTAGTATGTTGGGGTGATTTTTTGACTTTTTACGAAAAGATGTGCAAAAAGTAGAGAGAAAAGGGAATTTTTAACTTTTTGATATAGGTTATAGGCTTTTTGGTTTTTTTAGTAACTTTTTGGCTTTTAGGCTAAAACAGCTACTTGCCAAACGAGGCCTTAATATCTATTTTTGAAATCATTATTCATAAGCAAATTTGTAATTTTGGGTTGTAGAATTTCTAAAATTTAAAAATCTAAGGAAGGCAGCATCAATGGCCATAAATCCTCATTTTTTTTCATTTTATTCTTCGATTAAATTTTTTTTTTTTTTTCAAACTTGTAATGTGTATATGTGGGTATACGGTGGACAAGTCGGTTCCCCAAGTGTCCAAAGCATGTCTAAAAATGGGAAAAAAAACTGGACAAGTTTGGATGCTTGTCTTATATCTATTTTGGAGTGTTCGACGAGTGTTGGTGTTCGACACATGTTTACAGATAAAACATGTTCTTAGAAGTGTCTGTGCATCTTAAACTAATATACCATCACATTTATGAGATTGTTGTAGTTCTTTAGTCCTGTTCATTCTTGCCTTGTTGGTAATTCTTGTTTATGTAGAGCTTATTTATTTAGAGAAAAAGGGGCCATTCTTGACTGTTTTTAGCTCTTATTTAGCAATTGATGCTTTTAGCACAATACAGCATATATTCTCTCAATAAATATATACACATAAATTTCTACTGTTTGTTTATTTTTATATTTGTTTATATTGTGTTATTTTAAGCACATATTTTTTTTTTTTCAATTTCAAGTTTACAATGTAAGAAATTTTTCGTTGCTTCTTCATTGCCAAATTATGTTTTGTTAATGCATTAGAGACTATTGAAGGTGGAATATTTCCCAACTTATAAGCTCAAAGGCTATCTTTGTGTTATAGTTAATTTAGTTGTTTTTGGAAATATTTGTTTTCTACATTGTGATGATTACCATCTCACAGGAAATAATTCTTTTGTTTTTGGCTTTGTTGTAGGAAATGGCTGAGAATGCTTCGACTGTCTTCAATGTTCATGTACCTGAATTTGTGGACGCTATATGGGTTGCATTGAGGGATCCAACATTAGCCATTCGAGAGTGGGCTGTAGAGGCATTGCGTGCTTGCCTTCGTGTTATTGAAAAGCGTGAAACTCGTTGGCGTGTACAGTGGTTAGTTTGGATACATTTTTTTTTTAAAAACAAAATTTGGTATTGTCAAAAAATGATTGTGAGAAAATTGTTAGGCTGCAATTGATAATATTAATATAATATTTCTTTTAGTATTGTTAAAGATATCAATCTTTGTTACATTTTTTGTTTGAAGTTACCTGTTTAATGATTATTTTATCTGTTGTAACTCTGTTTTTGAACTACTTTCATGGAAAATTCTCTAGCTTGGATGGATGTTTTTAGGATGGGCTAAGAAGCTTGTAAGGTGGAATCTCAAAGGTAGAAGAAAGGTTGTAGGGTTAGTATATGGACAAAGGTTGGAATTGGCTATAGGTTTTTATAGTGTGATGTTGTTGGAATTTCAAATCCATGGTTGCTAAGAAGTTTGGATTCTTTGGTAGTGAGTATTAAGGGTTTAGGTGCATTACAGGATAAAATGTAGGAAGAATGGTTGTGGTTTATTAGGCTTGAGAGTCTATGTTTTGGTGATGAAATAGAGGTTGTTTTGGGGCTATGAATTTGTGATTAGTAGCTTAGCTTATTTTGGAACATAAGGAGAAGAAAAGAGAAGAAGAATTACGAATCACTCCTAGAATTGCACCCCCTCCCCCTCCTGAATTTGACACATTTTACAAATCAAACCTTAATTTTTTAATTTCTTCAATTTGAACTTTAATTTTAACTTATATAACAATTATAATTCTCCATCCAACTGCTGTGAAGTAATTTAACAAATATTATTATTTTTTTTTGCAATACAAGTGGCACTATCTTATTTAATTTTTTAACTTAATTTTAAACTTGACCACACAATATCAAAATCATCATTTATTAATCATCTACTAAATCAAAACCATCCAGCTTTTAAGTTTGTCACGGGCCTAACACACTAGATCAACCTTACTATACCCCTCATCCCTTCCATTTCCAGGCCACGCTCTTCCCCTTCCTTCCACAGCTACCTTTGCCTCTTCCTCTCCCTTCCACAGCCACCCTTCCCCATTCGCCATCTCTAGGTCCCTTCTCCTTCCCTACTGTGCCCCCCTTTCCCCTCCCCCTCCTCCTTCATCTTCCATTTCCCATTTTGCCTCTGCCATTGCCTTTGCGTCTGTCTCCTTCCCCTACCACCTACCCCTCTCCTTCCACTTCCATTTCCGCTTCCTCCCCTTTCCATTCCCAAATCATTGATTCATGAAGTATCGTGTTAATCTTGACAACATTCCTGCTGTGTTTCCAGAGATAATTATGGGCTATGTTGACCCAATAGATTGGAGTTACTATAAGATGAAAGGAGTCATTATTGTTTGAAGAGACAAAAATGATGAGTCATTCTTGGAGGGTTTCTTCACTGCTTATACTAACATTCAATTCAATGCTGGGGTTTACTTCTTTAATGGCAATTTGGATCTTATGTATCATCCTCCCACACATGATTTGATTTTTATGAATTGGAGAAAGAGTACTATTTTGTATATATATGCAATATATATATACAATATGCGATATTTATATATTGTATATGTAATGGACTGCTTCATATGCAATATATAGAGTATAAGTGTTAGAATAGGTATGCATATAATATGCAGTGGAAGAGTGCTAAATTTCCAAAATTATTCTTGTTCATTAGTCTAGTTAACAGAAATAGATGGATGGTTTCAACTGGGTTGAATAAAAAAAATCACGGTTTAAATTGAAGCAATTAAAAACTTGGGTTTTGATTTGTTACAAGAGTCCAACCTTTTTTTTGGGTTGTAATTTCCTGTAGTTTTTTTTTTCCCTTCACTTTTTAATTTACATTTTCCTGGGCAATGTGAACATCAAGTGGCCTTCAAATGCACATGTTTATGCTTGACGAACTCAGATCAGAATATAAAGTTATGCGTTTGGTTCATTTGAGTCAAATTTTGATGGCTACGTGTCTAATTGTATCCATCAAGGGAGGTGATTTGGCATTACAATATAGACATGGTTGTTAGTAAAGAATCAACTTGACTCTTTTTGTATATGGTGCTTGGTTTGCTTTCCTTGTATATAAGATCCTAATAAATCTAGTAACGTGTTTAGATAATACTCGTTCAAGTTGTATTAAAAGTGGTTTCCCATGCTTGCTCGTTAGTAAAAAAATGTTGTAATACTTGGTTGGGCATGCATTCTATTGCTATTTTGTTAATTCATTGAGACCTTATTTATTTATTTTTATCTTTCTTGTGCTTTGGACAGGTATTATCGTATGTTTGAGGCTACACAAGATGGGTTGGGCAAAAATGCTCCTGTTCATAGCATACATGGTTCTTTACTTGCTGTTGGCGAGCTTTTGAGGTTGGTTTAGATGTTGGTTTGCATTTTGTTGCAGACTTAAAAGTCGCTTATTCCAATGAGTATTGGTTTTTCAGCTTGATTTCGCCTAAAATTCTTGCATGCAGATATTTTTGGTTGCTTGTATTTCTTAGGAACTTTTTGTATTGCTATTCTATTTATTGGTATTACAACAAGGTAAATGGAAACTACTCTAGAATTTGTAATGCATGTTCTATATATAAACATTTGGTGCCGTCAGTGTAAAACCAAGCAAGTGAGAAGTAACTAGTTGATATTTTGGCCCTTTTTTTTTGTGGTTGCTTTGTCATGATTTTGTCACTGCTTATAAACTTGTCTGTTTTGTACAAAGAATGGATCTTTGTACTAAAGTTTTTATCAAAACAGGTATGGGTACTAAAGAGGTTGACTTAGGTTTAAGCTCTCATAGGTTATCTGGTAGAAACATTTTGTTGAAGCTCTAGAACTATAATGCTCACCTAATATCAATATCAAACAACCTTTATTACGTACTTCTGGTGGAACTATCGAATTATCAATAGATTTTTGTAAGTGGTGAGTTCTAGGGAATTATACTTCAACCTGCTCCTCGTGCAGCTTCCCCTGGAATTGAGTCTGTTTTTGCATAAAGTAAAATGCTGTGGTCTATTAGTTTCTCAAATCATTGGGTTGTTTAGCCTTTGTTTCTAGGCCTTTATTCCTTGTCATGGTAATTTTTTCCTTGTCATTCCTTTTCTCCTTTCGCTAAATTTTGCATGCTGCTTCTAGCTCGTTGGGTTATTCATCTTTTAGTCTAAAGATTGTTCATTCAGGATTTATCATCATCATTTGCACTTTTCCTTGTTTCCAGTTACTGATGAATGAATAAAATTAGTTTTCTCCAGTATTTGAGTCATTGAATAATCATGGTAAAAGTTCTTTATTTTTTCTAGTTTTTTTCATTTGTTAAGAATAACAAGCATGGAGTTCCACTGATGGTACCTCTATGGCTATGGTATAATTGTGCTGCTATAGTGCCCTTATTCTCTACGGCTATGGTATGATTGTGCTGATAGTATGCAATATTCTCAACCTGTTGGCAATGTTGTTGTGAGAAGTACCACGTGTTTATCATGTAAAGCTGCGTGTCTACTTCTTGAGTTCATGTAGTTTTGACTATGGCAACAACAGTAGTAATTGATTTGAATATGCTAGTACCATTTCTAACCATTAGTACCCCCCAAGCACCAGTTTGTTAACTTTTGAGTTATGATTCTAATTGAGGATGTGAATTGAGTTCCATTTGGGCAGGAATACGGGTGAGTTCATGATGTCAAGGTACAGGGAAGTTGCAGAAATTGTTCTCAGATACCTAGAGCACCGGGATCGGCTTGTTCGTCTCAGCATAACTTCGCTACTACCTCGTATTGCTCATTTCTTGCGTGATCGTTTTGTCTCGAACTATTTACAGGTTTGTGAACTTAGCTTTCTGTTTTATTATGTTGTTGGAGG
This sequence comes from Camellia lanceoleosa, assembly GCA_025200525.1. Classification (NCBI taxonomy): domain Eukaryota; kingdom Viridiplantae; phylum Streptophyta; class Magnoliopsida; order Ericales; family Theaceae; genus Camellia; species Camellia lanceoleosa. The sequence continues at coordinate 190,383,786 of CM045760.1, forward strand.
TCTGACATTTTTTGACTTATCTTTGGTGTTGTTTGCCCTTATTATGTGGTTATGAAACTTGTTTTCCTTGTACAGATATGCATGGATCATATTTTTGTAGTTCTTAAAACACCTGCCGAACGTGCCAGTGGGTTTGTTGCTCTTGGGGAGATGGCTGGTGCTTTGGATGGTGAACTTGTCCACTATTTGCCGACAATAACATCTCATTTACGTGAAGCGGTATGTTATCTGTGCCATTGGTTTGTTCTGGTCTCCTTGCCCCAATTTCGGTTCTTTATTAACTCCTGTGTATTCATTCATTAGAAAACAAGTTTCTGTTGAACTGGTACATTTTGTATTTGTAGATTGCTCCTCGTAGAGGGAGACCCTCACTTGAGGCTTTGGCTTGTGTTGGAAACATTGCAAAAGCAATGGGGCCTGCTATGGAACCTCATGTCCGTGGTCTTTTGGATGCTATGTTTTCTGCTGGTCTTTCCTTTACGCTAGTGGAAGCTCTTGAGCGAATAACTGTCAGGTAGGCTAGAATTTCTGGAAACACTTCTGTTAATCATTTTTCTGGGATGAATTCCGTTCGAGGATTTTGACCTATGATAATATTGGATATTTCAGTATCCCATCATTACTTCCTACCATTCAAGTTCGGTTGAGGAAGTGCATTGAAGAGGTTCTTCCAAAATCTAATTATGCCCAATCTAGGCCATCTGTTGCCATGAGTCGAGGAAATGTGATAAATGCCACTCCGCAAGTTACAGAACTCAGCGGTTCTGCTCTAGTGCAACTTGGTTTGCAAACTCTTGCCCATTTTAATTTCAAGGTTCGTGTACTCATCTTTTATCGTATGCCACTTGTTTTTTCCCTTTCATTACATTGTGGAACTACTATTTGTTTTAGGGACATGATCTTCTCGAGTTTGCAAGGGATACGGTTGTAGTATATTTGGAAGATGAAGATGGAGCCACCAGAAAAGATGCTGCCATTTGTTGCTGCAGATTGGTAGCAAATTCCTTTTCTGGCACGGCTTCTGCCCAATTTAGTTCTAGTAGGTCCACTCGGACAGGCGGAAAGCGACGGTGTCTTGTTGAAGAGGTGTGATTTTAAACTATCTGTCTTTGTTCATTTTTAATATGATTGCTGTTTTATTTTAGTTTTCTTCTGGTTTTCTTGACTTTTTTGGGCCTGTTCTATTCAGCAGCAAATTTACTTGAGCCATTTTTTTAATAAGTGAAATTAGTTTATTAAGAAGCACCAAAGAGGGAGGAATACATGTTAACACGAAGTATCCCAATTTTACGATACACTTGGCGGAAAATGATCTAGAAATTAAATTAGATATAGGTACGGGGATATGTCCTCTAATTGGGGGAAAAAACAATTTTATGCAAGTAAAATTCATTCATGATATGTTATATACAATGATTTTACTTTTAAGTTAGTATATTGGCAATGCAAAAATGATTTTATTGTAATTATGTATATACAGGAGCAAGGCACGGACTTCACAAATGTTAAATGCGCTGCCCTTTTGTATATGGGTGTGTGCAAAGTAGTCTTTAGACCAATCAATTCTTCTTAGATCTATGCTTGCTAAAGTCTTTTAAGTTATGAAATTGTAGCTATGTAGTTTTGATTGCTGTCTTAAACATCCTCCTCTCTCTCTCTCCCGCCCCCCCAAAATGCAGACACATATGTCCTCATTTATATATATTGATATGATGTCTGTGTGAGTTAATCGTGAATAAGTAAACACGACATGTATGAGAGAGAATTCTATTGATTATTGCTTGCACATGACATAGTCTTGATTAGCAAGTTCTTATTGCTGGTAAATGCTGACATAGAACAATAGAGATGCATCCTAACAATGTAATGATGCTGAAGAATCGTATGCTTGACATTTTATTTCTCAAAAAAAAAAAATAGAACCTGTACGTGTATTTGGTCTTGATCACAGTTACACTATGACACCAAGGTGTCCAAGAGCCTAATCACCAGTAAGCATAAATTACGTGTGGGAATGAGTGAAGTCCTTTTAGGAAAGGCATGTGTGTGACTCTGTCATCGAAAGATTTCATAGGCGGTTAGCGGAATGGAAGAAACTGTACTTTTCTGAAGGAGTTAGGCTCATTTTGATTGAAAGCACTCTGTCAAGCTTGTCTACTTTTCTTATGTCTTATTCACTATTCCCATCGCAGTTGTGAAGGCACTAGAGAAGCTACACAAAGATTTTTTGTAGGGAGATGAGTTTGAGGTATTACTTGAGAGGGTTAGATATTGGGGGAGGGTGGTCAAGCTGAAATATGGAGGTTTGTGGCGAGATTGGTCTTCTATGGTGATCTCCATATCATATGAAATGTATCTTAGGAGGGGCATCTGGATAAAGGGCATTTGGAGCTTGTAATGACCCCGTCCCACATTTGAAGTTTGCATGAGTGCAGGGCTGGCCCTGAGTTTTCATGGCCTTAAGTGAACCCCTAATAAGGGGCTTCTACATTTCTACACCACTCAAAAATATAAAATCAACTTTAAAAAGAAATTATTACAAATATTTAACAAGATTCTCATTGGCATTACTGTTTCTGCAGATTGTGGAAAAGCTGCTTATTGCAGCCGTGGCGGATGCTGATGTCATTGTTCGGCATTCGATTTTTTCCTCTCTACATGGCAATGGAGGCTTTGATGATTTCCTAGCACAGGCTGATAGTTTGAGTGCTATATTTTCTGCGTTAAATGATGAGGTATGATTTCACAGTAATAATTAGATTTGAGTCGAAGGATAAGGCTGATGAGGTATGATTTCTTATGGGTCATGTGGGAGCTTGCGTTATAAATTTTAAACTGAGTCCTATCTTATCGCCTTTTAATTTGTATGATGCCAATTTAATTTTATCATGTTTTCTACATTTGAGGAGTCAACAATAGTTTGGTATGCATGTTTTGTGGGCATGTACTGTATTAGTTGTCCTTGGATCATATTCCCAGTCAAATTTTGTTCTTTGGTTTTTATCTGTGGTCTTGGGCTTGGTTTTGCTATTTAGTTCCAAATCCTATACTTTCTAAAGTTGTAGTATAAAAGACATATTGGAGTATGAAGAGGTTTGCACATATATATATATTTGTGTTATATAATTCAATCAAGAATAGGTTTTTTGAAATGGACCATAAATTGTGCTCTTTGAAGTCCCGTAGGGGGACACCCTTGTGGCTCAGGTTGTTATGGTATATGTGATCAATACCAAACTTCGGGACTTGAGCAAACAATCACGCACATAACGAATCTAGAATAGAGAAGTAAAAGAACATAAAACCAAACTCACCAAAGCAACACAAGAGATTTACGTGGTTCACCCAAATCCCGGCTACATCCACGGAGTCACTACGGATTTACTAAGATCAATATGAAAGTCTCTCACAATCTCGCAAACTCTCTCTCACTACAATGATTTATTTCTCACTCTCACTATTGTTTATCTCTCTCTAAGATCACAAAACTAATAAATGAATAAAAATATAGAGCTACATGGGTGTATTTATAGGGCTAGCCTTAATCCTAATTTCCTAAATGTAAATTAATAAGGAAACTAAAACCTAAACTAATACAAAAAATCTTAACCAATAAGGAAATAGTTTAGAGTCCAAATCTAACCAAACACTAATTTTCTTGTTTCCTTTTCCTAATCTAATTAGGTTTACTCTTGTTTCACGCTCCACCAACAGCACAGGTTGGACTTTTCCAATAAAGAGACTTGAGTCTCTCAAATTATCTATCTAAAATAAATAAATAAAATTATGCTCTTGAAGGATGGTGGAATGCAATTTTGAACCTACATCTAATGCTGAATGGATTCTAGGTGATTCCTATTGTTGTCTTCTAATTTTATTGTCCTCAAGCCCTTTGCTTTTATGTCTTTAAATTTGGATGCCAAGCCTTGAACCCCTTTTTCTTTTTTCAAATAATAATAAAAATTTTATTCAAAAAGTGTCATCAAAGGGGATGCTCCCCAATGTCACAAACAAAAGCATATGCAAACAAAGAAAACCCGCCTACACATCTTTTTCTCCTCAAAAGACTTGATAAAATTTTGAAAATTGATTGAGGTTTAGATTCATCTTTTTTGACACCCAACCGTATACAATGTTGCCAAAATCTACTCGTTGGGTTGAAGGGAGGTTTCTCACACCAGTAAATGTCTTATGCTTTGTTTCACTGCCAAGATTTGCATTAAGCACATAGGCAACAAAATCTAAGTTTTTCAATTTGTCCAACACGAGAATATCTTTGGAGGTCGGAACTTTTTGCATATCCCATCTCCTAAATTCTTGTTCAACCTCTTTAAGTTTGTTTTAACTTGTTCAATTTCTTAGTTAAGACCAAGTTAGGAAATACTCGGTCCTCAAAAGCATTGCTAGCTTTATAGTTTTTTTCTATAAAATTATTTACACATTTATATTTGATTTGTAATATTTTTTTACTATTTTAAATTATTTAGTTTGTTTACTAAATATAAAAATTTGAAATTTGAAACGGTTATGCTTCGATGCCTTGAGGCTTACGCCCTGCCCCATGATGGCTAAAACATCTCACATTACGTATTCTCCTTTAAAAACTTTGGTAGGCATTACGATGGCCTTGGACCAACAGAGGTGGAGAGGGGGAGAGCTGAGGTAGCCATAGATTGTAAAGCATGGCAATGAGGTAGGACCTTTGTTGTATGGCCTATGAAGCACGGGTGCACGTGTGCACATGTGGGTACTCGTATGGGTATGATATGGGTGCGCTGATATGCCAAAATCTAAAAAAATAGGGTACGGGTACAGCTGTGGTACGCCAATATTATTTTATTTTTAATTTATAACTAAACATCCAACCTACAAATCAAAGTTCAAAACTATAATTAAAAAGAGAAATTACAGAACCAAAAACACAATAGAAGGGACACTTGCAGTAGTTGAACCTATACTTTGATTTTGGCGTAGCTGAACCTATACTTCTTGATAAACTCATATTTGTTATAACCATTAACACAATAATTTGTGAATTTTTTCACTTCATTCGAGTATATAATTTTCAAAATAACTATATATGAAAATCAAATATTCAAATAACAATAAACAACAATATTATGCAAGTAACAATGAAATAAATATAGTTGTTTACGAACCCTAACATCTAATTGTTCCTTTCTTTTGTCTTCTTAGATTTTAAATTTTATGTAATTTTGATTGTCTATTACAACAGCAAGTAATGGAGGGCAAAAGTTACTCAATAACAGTAAAGAGTGGGTGGTTCCAAATTACCTTTTTTTTTTTTTGGAAGATGATTAAAGAGGAAGAAGGCTGTAGACTTGCATTAAATTCCAGTCGTTGTGGAAAAAAATGTATTAAAAAAAAAAAGATCACAAAAGGAAGAAGAATCAAAGGCATAGAATCGAAGAACAGGAGATCAACTACAAGAGGAGCTAAGAAAACTCACCGGAAAAGAGAAAAATCAGGTGTTGGGAGTCGGATGGTCGTTAGCTCCATGAGTGGTTGCTGCGCAAAAGAGAAACAAAAATCTCAAGCAAAAATTGAAGAAGAGGAAGTAAGAAAAACTCCCCGGAACACTCGTGCTTCGTCATCGTCCAGCACTGTCATCCTCAATCGAGAGTTGAGTTGTCATTTTTCAAATGAGAGTCGATAACGAATACGGTGCAACACAAGTTTGTAAAAACCTAATTCATTTATGTTTTTCATTATTACAAAACACCTAAAATTTATTAAATTTTTCAAAATGTGCAAAAAATAATTGCTCCAGTGCCCTAACAAAATTATGGAAATTTCGTTTTTGCCCCGGTGTACCCATGGAGTACCCCCCATGTACCTATGGTGTACCCAACTTTCCTAGACTGTGTACCAGTACATTTTTGGAGTACTGTGCTTCATAGTGTACGACTCTCTTATGTGTGGAGAAAGTTAGGGTGTATGGAGAGGGAGATCTCCTTTTATAGGGGAGTTGAGCTATGGGATCCAATCCAACTCACCCTTACACAATGTCTCATGATAGTTGGGGGTAGGTGGTTGTTCCCATTTCAGTCAAATGCAATTACTACATGAGCTGTAGTGGGTAGGTGTGATTCACTCTTCATGATGTCATATGACTTAGTTTTTTGACAGATGCCTCTCTCGTGTCTAAAACTAGTCAAAGTGGAGCCACCTTGAGGAGGTTAAGTGGAGAAACTTTGATGTTCCCCCAGTTGTAACCACCAATCCACAAGTTCTAGGTGATCCCGCGTGGAGTCATGGATTGCTCAAGCTATCCATGATAAGAGGCAGCAACCTAGGTGGAATTTTGGCCTTGTACTCGGCCTTGGTAGGCTATACAATGCTAGGGTGTGAGTTTGGAGTTGAGCAGAGTCTTGGTGAGGTGAGTGAGGCGTCGAGCTGATTAGTTTGTGCAATTCGTAGAGGGGATCTGTCTGCACGAGGTGGAGTGGATGATCTAGCTTGCCACTTAAGAAATTCGTATACATATACCTACATTTGTCCAAGTTAAAATTTTACCGATCAAGAGAAGATCCATTAGGTCAAGCTTGTCAATTAGGTTTGGAAACTCCATTTAATGAAACTGCTGCTTCACATCTCTAAAGGGATAGCAACATTGAAGCCTCCCACAATCTATCACCTGGCTTTTCATTTGAAGCAAATGCGTTTCGACTTCTTCCATAACTCTTGTTTCACCTATTGTCCATCAAGCTTACACCCTAGTAAAATCCCATCTAAAACCATCCTCTACATTTGAATAGACATAACTTGAAAAAGTCTTATTTCTCCTTCTCAACCACCCGTTTATCCTATGAAACAAGAATTCCCATTGCCATCCCCCCCTACTAGCAAATTGGCCCCATAAACCAATCCCCTATCTTAGCTGACATCAGTTAATATCTCATTTCTCGTAGACACATCACATATCACATCTGGTCTCCATCCCTTAAGAAAAGCCTTTACTCCCACCTCTTTATCTTTCTAGTCCAAATGATGGCATTAAAAGCTCATCTACAATTTCTTATGCCTAGGACCCATGTTTGGTTCACATGACAGCACTTCTTGGACATTCCTCGACGCTCTTGCTCACTCTTTTACATTTTTTGGATACTTGTGCATAAGTCAGAAAATATATTTTGTAGTTGTGGATGGTTAAGTAATACCTGCATGAGGCCAACATTTATCCTTGTGAATGGAATAATTGCATCCAGTTGGTCTGAACCACATTCTTTTTTAAAAAGGGGAACGAGAAAATTTGACATTGTACACATATTGTGCAAATGAGAACATGCAATGAAGACTTGTATAGGAAAAATAATAAATTGTCAAGTAAAAAATATAGAAGGGAATAGTCTACATTATAATTTTCTAGTTACATGTTCCAAATTAGGCTATTTTTAATGTAGATATTTTAAAGTTTATATCTAAAAATATGGGTAGATTACACAGACCTCCCTTAAAGTTTATGGCAATTAATCCTCCCGTGTGGTTTAAAAAATAACTGCCTCTCTTCTGCTTGAGTTGTAAGTTTCAGATTCACCCCCTCCGCACACTACATTAACATATGGAGACGGAAAGAGTAGATGTGCTCCACTAATTTTTTAAACATACCAATTGTACCTTTGTTCAGTAAAAGAATAAAATAAAATTCTTATACATGTATCCAACAATCCCACTACAAAATAATTCTCTCATCTCCTTCATTGATACCCACAACCAAACACTCGTCTCTCTATCTGTCTCTAAACACTATTTCAAACCAATAATCAACATTACCATTTTGGAAATCAAAATCTCCCAATGTGTAAACCCATTTGTCTACACAAATTACTCACAAAGACAAACAATAGACATGTGGATACGTATATATTTGTTTATATACACAAATGTATATTTTTCACAGCCATGAGAAAATCCCAATTTCTTAACAATAGAGGCAAAGAAAAACTGACAAAGAGGTCAATGATGGTTCAGACTCTGGAAGGGAGGAAAGAGAAATGTGAATTGGCATCAATGAAATCATAGCCAGAGGTGGCTGGGATTGTTTTTGTCTGTATCATATATAAATATAATCAATGCATACATATGCATAATAAATATGTAGTATACCCATCTCTAAATTTTTATTATATATAAATTACACATATATATGTATATCGTTACCCCCCAAAAATTGAAGTTCTTTTTAAGTTCAATTTTCTTTGCATTATATAGTTATGTATATGGTAAAATATAATTACACATTACTGTGTCCTTGCCATGTCGTCCTACTTTTGAGGAGGATGTTGTTTGGTTTGGCTACAGACCTGAGGTTGGGCTTTTGTTTGCCCAAGGCTTATGTGCTGAAACTTTTCATTTTCCTTTTTTACCAGTCTGCTGACCTTTTCCATGTTTTGTGCTTTGTTCTTATAGGATTTTGAAATGCACGGAATATGCAATTTCTGTTGCGGCAAGTTTATCTGAAAAGAATCCAGCATATGTTCTTCCAGCACTTCGTCGCCATCTTATTCAGTTGTTGACATATCTTGAACAGAGGTTAGAGTGATAGTGTTCTAGTTACTGATATTCCTTCGCAGTTTATTTACTATTTATAACTGATATTGGTGGAAACCTTTTTCTTTCGTATCATCTAGAACCTCTGATGTGTACCATCTGGATATGTGTTAACAGTGCAGATAGCAAATGCAGAGAAGAAAGTGCTAAATTGTTGGGTTGCTTAATTCGTAACTGTGAACGGTTAATACTCCCATATATTGCTCCAATACACAAGGTTCATGATTTCTTCATCAAATTATTTATCTACTTTATTAATTTATGCCCTTTATCATTGAGTTCATATCTAATCTCAGGCACTGGCGGCAAAACTCTCTGAGGGAACTGGGGTGAATGCTAATAGTGGAGTTATAAGTGGAGTTCTTGTGACTGTTGGGGATCTTGCTAGAGTGGTGTGTAAACTATAAACTCTGTAATTCAACTTTTTTACACTGCATTTGTGTGTAGTTGTTAGGATGTGCTCAGTGCATTGTATGGGGATGTGCAAATTGTTTTCTGATAGCGAAATTGAAAATCTATTATTATTCTCAATTTTCTATAATAAAGTATATTTTGATGCTATGATTTCTGTTTGTCATAGTTTAGATGAATTTTGTATTATTTTACACACTGACACTGCTAACGGTGTTGTGCTCCTTCTTTCCCTGAACTTTTTGTTTTTGTTTTTACTGGTTCAGGGTGGTTTTGCAATGAGACAATACATTCCTGAACTTATGCCATTTATTGTTGATGCTTTATTGGATGGAGCTGCTGCCACAAAACGTGAAGTGGCTGTTGCCACTCTTGGTCAAGTCGTACAAAGTACGGGGTATGTCATGTATTTCATCTGTTTCATTTTCATTTTCATTTGCTATATCCTTTTACAATTTTACTTTCTCATTTTTGTGTCAGTCAGTTTTGGATATTGTTGGTAATTCTAGGTTCTGTCCTTTGAATAGGTTTACTGGTTCAGTACATATTGGTTATTTTGGTACTAAACGCTATTAGAAGTTGTATTATGTCATTTTAACCAAAAACATGGGAAAAAAAAAAGGAGTTGGAAATATGTCAGACACGATAATTTCAAGAATTGCATGAATCGTAAAAAGTGAATTGAACCTTGAATCAATTGTGAATTGTGCGATTCATTATAGATACACCCATAGATTCATATTGATTTTGTGAAAATTGCAAATCGAATCGTGAATTGAATTGCGAATCGTAAGATTATGATATCAGAGGTTTGAAGTAGTAAATGTGGGGGTTTGGTTGCACATTTTTTACAATATATATGATGCAATTGCTAAGCTAGTTAGTAGATAGAATTATTGTTAATAAAGTCTATGTGAAAAAAAGAGAGACGAGATGCCGATTAGTCATCTGTTGGTGTGAGAAGGAGAAGGCTGCGAAAATGGCCTCTCCCTTTCCAAATTTGTTACACTAAACTAACTTTTATTCGACATAAAAAAAATTAGTAGTTTTTATGAAGAGAAGCAAGAGGTGGCATTTTCTGCTGTAGGCACATTTCTCAATCTCAGGAAGAAGCCTTGTGCTAAGGTAATGCAACTTGGGACCTATTGTAACATCTTAGCCCAAGATATAGTTTGTTATGTACTTTTAACTTATTGTACAGTGATCTTGTATTACTTGTATTCTTTGATGGAATATGTTGTGGGACTTTGTCAACTTTGTATTTGGTTTAATGAGATGGGTGAAAAGAACAAAGTTTTGTCAACATAAATTTCTGATAAGGTAATCCATGTTGACCCATTTTGCATTAATTGTGCTAGTCAATACATTGTAATTTAACTTACGAAGCTTCTAAGAACCAGTACCCTCTTTAACACCAATGGGTGGCTCTCATTTTGGTTGTAGAGGCAGAAGTCCCATGATGAATTACATGAGTTGCAGCCTTCAGTGTAAGTTCTGCTCTTGGAATTTCCATTGGAATTGTTGCAGGTTGAGTAACACATCATAGGCTTGATCACCCGTCATTTGACAAGTTCAGAGATGTGTTGGGATTTGTCTTTATGTCCATCAAGTTCTTTGATCTGTTATCCTGGAGTGTTTTTTCTCCTGATAGCCATTGGAACAGAGGGAACTACATGACAACCAGGAGTATATTGGTTGAGTCATTCTTCTTTTGTACACCGACAATGCTATGGGGAGTTGCTTGCCCTGGTTCTTCTTATGATGATCTAGTTTGTAGCTCAAAATTTTGGGAGGCTTAGTTGGTGGCCTTAGCTTGTGAAGTTGCTAGGTAGCTTAGTTGGTAAAGTCTTTTGGGTAGTCATACCAGAGTCCTGACATCCATTACACCTTCATGTGGGATGAGGGTCATTGGCAGGGCAGGGCAATTTCTACCCCTGATCATGTATACCATGCTATTGTACCAAAAAGGGCCAGGAGTGGGCTTCGGATGGGAAGGCAATAGGTTGCTAAGAAGCTGTGGAGTATATATATCAACAGATGTGGTTCCATTATCTGACAAATGGTCTTGGAGATACCAAATTGATAGGTAATATGCTTGCAAATGAGTTGGCAACAGAGGCACTAATTGATCTTTTAAGGATGATATCTTTGACCTAATTAATATACATCCTGTCATGGTTATGATCCGTACAATTCCATAGGCCAGAGGCTGATAAACCCTATAGGTGCTAAAGCCCAACTGTGGATAGGCGAAGGGCATGGTGAAGCTATAGTAGGCAACCTTTGGAGAGTGGATTAAAGTCCAATGGCTTCTACATGAATAACATCTTCTATCACAATTCCCCACTAAGACGTTCCTATTAAAGTGAAGTCAAACTGTTGTGTTTTTTTGGAATTGGATCATCGGGTGGTGTCACCAGTCAGGTAGTCAACGGGCCCTTGAGGGAAATACTTCGTAATATTTTCACATGACATTTGGTAGAAGTCAATTTCTTGGAGTTTGTTAGTAGTCAGTCATTGATGTTCTTTGTGCCTCAAGTTGAGGAAAATGTTAGGCATGTCCTTTTACTATAAGAACAGTGCTGTACTTCTCACAAACTTATATCAAGTAAAGGAATGGTTACTTTGGCAAATGTAGGGATGCTTTTAGTTCTGTGTTTGTGTTTTACCCTATATATGAATCTCATAAAAGTTTGTGGTGGTATAATTTGACAGGTATGTCATAACTCCATATAATGAGTACCCACTGTTGCTTGGCTTACTCTTGAAATTACTGAATGGTGAACTAGCATGGTCTACCAGACGAGAAGTTTTAAAGGTAGTTTATGCACCAAAAAGACTTCTTTAGTTATCTTTGAGATTTTTCTTTTTTATGCTGAAAGTATATGGTGCCCCCACTAGGTTCTTGGCATTATGGGTGCCTTGGATCCTCATGCGCATAAGCGCAATCAACAAAGCTTGGCAGGTTTACATGGTGAAGTTACTTGCGCAGCCAGTGATGCAGGTCAACACATCCAGTCTAAGGATGAATTGCCCAAGGACCTCTGGCCATCTTTTGCGACATCAGAAGATTATTACTCAACGGTAAAACTTAACTTAAATATGAGAATTTTTATTCTTGCTTAATCTAATTTATCTACTTCTTCAGGTTGCTATAAATTCTCTCATGCGGATCCTTAGAGATGCTTCGCTATCTAGTTACCACCAAAAAGTTGTTGGATCTCTTATGTTCATATTCAAGGTTTGTTTAATCATTAGGAATATTAGTTAGTTCCTTAAAAAAAAATTCCTTAATGTTTATTTTGAATTCTAACATCTTTATTGATTTGTTTTTGCGAGATTAGTCAATGGGTCTTGGTTGTGTCCCATACTTGCCTAAGGTTAGTACATTAATCTTGTTGTTAATTTGGACTTAACAAATATTGAATCGTTGAGCCCTTCGTAATTAACTTGAAGGAATCAGATATCATGTGAAACTGTTCTTTCTCTCTTGAACATTCTGTGGAACTTCCCTCCTGTGATTTTTGATGTACTTTTCATATCTACTGAGGGAATACATGTTTTGACCCTCTGGGAAATTATGGTATTTTTGATTATCGTGAAAAGGGAGAATCTTGTGTGGAGTCAACTAATGAATGTCTGAAGGTTGACTTGTTACATAAAAATAGTGTATATGCTGTAAATAGGTGGCTTCCTCTCGTGACGCCTTTTTTGAATAAACTTATGCTTATAAAAAAAGAGATTGTTGTATCAGTCACACACCATTGATGGATAGATTCCCAAAGTATTTAAAGAACTAGTAGAATATTTGAACATAATAGAATGTAATAATAATTGAATTTTCTGAAATTGAATTTTTTAATTTTACATTTGGTTGTGCTAAATTATATACTGCTTTAGTATGATAGATGGGTTGGATTACGGTAGAATATTCTTGTTTCAACATGCCCTTTTTTATCTGTAGGTTTTGCCCGATCTCTTTCACACTGTTCGTACATGTGAAGATGGTCTGAAGGAATTTATAACATGGAAGCTTGGAACCCTGGTTTCTATTGTGCGCCAGGTAAATTGTTATTATATGGAATTGTGTGTTCTTTTTCACATTGTGTGTTTGTTGTGATCTTTTAAGGAGCATTGTTGATTCTGGGTGGACATTTGCAGCATATTAGGAAATATCTGCCAGCGTTGCTTTTGCTGATATCTGAATTATGGTCATCCTTTAGTTTGCCAGCTGCTAATCGTCCTGTACATGGATCTCCTGTAAGTGTGGCTTCTGTTGCAGAAAACTACCTGCATCTTATATTGCAAATTGATTGCTCTTATATTTCGTTTGTGCAACTGGTAGTTTCATATTTTTGGACTTTGTTCTTAGGTTCTGCATCTAGTGGAACAACTATGCTTGGCCCTCAATGATGAATTCAGGATGTATCTTCCTGTTATTCTTCCATGCTGTATTCAAGTCCTCAGTGATGCTGAACGCTTTAATGATTACACTTATGTCCTTGATATTCTCCACACACTGGAAGTGTTTGGTGGTTAGTGGAATGCCTCATTTCATTTGCTTAAATGTACATACAACCTTTATGAAAACCTCTCACATGAGTTGACATTTTAGGGACATTGGATGAACATATGCATCTGCTACTTCCTGCACTCATACGATTGTTTAAAGTGGATGCTTCGGTGGATATAAGACGTGCATCTATTAAAACTCTGACAAGATTGATCCCTCGTGTGCAGGTAGGCAATTTTACTTTGCTCACTTTATAAGACTGGTTGAAAGATAGCGGTGATATGCATGAACCATGTATTAACTGTTTTCCCTTTGCCTACATTTTTCATCAGGTCACTGGTCACATATCAGCCCTTGTGCATCACTTGAAGCTAGTCTTGGATGGGTCTGTTTCCTATTTCTTCAATTTTCAATATCAAAAATAAAACTGGCTGCCATTTGTACATGTTCCATTTTTCAAGATGCGTTAATACATATCCATCTGATGTGCACATATCTCTACTTGATCTGTACAGTATACCTGGTTGCCTTTTTCTTTATGTCCATACATATATTTATAATTAAGTATTAAGGAAAAATCTAATAACAGAAATGAGTGCGGACCATGAAGTATGGTTGAACTTACAATTAGGTCTCTTTCCAGATTTCACTAGCATTAGTATTTTCTGGTTGGATGATTTAGATGTTGGGCAGATTTCACTATAATCTTATTTCCAGCCCCCCTGGGAAATTAGGACTCTTTCCAGATTCAATTAATATTATTTTACATAGACATATATTGTTGTTTCAACTGTACAATTTTAATTTTCAGGAAAAATGATGAGCTCCGTAAAGATGCTGTTGATGCACTTTGTTGTCTAGCTCATGCTCTTGGGGAAGACTTCACTATTTTCATTCCATCAATTCATAAACTTCTGCTCAAACATCGCTTACGGGTCCTTTTTTCTTCCCAATAATTTACATTTTTTATTATGATCTCTTTGTTTGGGGTACTTGTGCATTTGAAGGTTTTGAGAGTAAAAGGAATTTTGTTTTCAGCACAAGGAATTTGAAGAAATTGAAGGGCGTTTGCAGAGACGTGAACCTCTCATCCTGGGGAGCTCTACTACTCAAAGATTAAGTCGACGTCTTCCTGTTGAGGTTATTAGTGACCCTTTAAATGATGTGGAGCATGACCCATATGATGATGGGATTGATGTGCACAGACAACTTAGAAGCCATCAGGTATTTTTTTGTTTCTGATTTAGTGTCAGTAATTATTATTGTTGTTTCCTCATAGTTGTAAGCATAGCTAACCAGACCTAGTTCATTTTGCTTCACCATCAATTATTATTATTGATTTGGTGTCAGCAATTTTTGTTGTTTCCTCATAGTTGCAACTTGCAAGCGTAATAGCTAACCGGACCTTTCTCATTTTGCTTCAAGTTTCCCTTGGTTCTAACTGTGCCCCTTAAGCTATCATCTTGTGTTCACATCACATGTGACATCTTGAAAAAAGTGATGTCCTCAATGGCTTTGGGTCCTTCAGAATCATAAATTTTATTGAGGTGAAAAAAAAGTTTTATTTTGGGGGTGGTGAGTCAAGGAGGGATGGGACCCGAGTTGTAGGAATCGTATTCCGCGTTTCTTAGAAAGAAACGTGTAGGAATCGCGTTTCCGTAGAGAGAGAAACGCGATCCTAGCCAAGATGGGATCGTTGGTGAAGAAGAACAAAAACCCTAGCTTGTTGGTGTCAGATACGGCTAGGAGAGAGAGACAGAGGAGAGAGTGTGTGAAGGAAGAGAGTGAGAAGACAAACCTTCGTCGAACCTCCAGTCGTCTTCGCCCTCGCAATCTGCTCGTGATCGCCTTTGATCATCATCGCCATGGCCATCGCGATCGTGCTCACCTCCTGCTTCTTCTTCTTCTTCTTCTCTCTCTCTCTCTCTCTCTCTCTCTCTCTTTCTTGTCGATCTGCGTTGTCTTCCCCCTCTTGTTTCTAACATATAATAAATAATATAATTTGTTATATAAATAATATAATTTGTTATATAATAATATAATAAATCTAATTAAATGAAATATAATAAAAAAAATCTAATAAGGCCTTGTTTGGGAAACAAATATAAGTGCACTTATTTCATCTTTTTATCTTTTTTGAATCACATCAATCAACATCTCCTCTCTACTTTTTCTACACATAATACAAAAAAAGTCAAAAAGTACACTTATTCTAAACTTCCCAAACTTGGCCTAAGATTTATAAAATAAATCATTATTCTACTATTTTTTATTATTTTACTATTTTACTGTTTTTTATTTATAATATATATCAATTAAAAATTAAAAATATATATAAATAAATTAAAAATATTATCTATAAAAATGATATCTAAGATAAAAATAATAAATATATTTAAAAATAATTATTTAACTCACCTTTATATAATAAATATATTTTAGAAATAACTATTAAAAATATATATATATATATATATTATCGCTTCTCGAGGCGCTCCCAACCTAAGAAACTTCTATCAGCTCACGCTTCTCCGCTCCCGCCCCCGCTCCCGCTCCCGCTCCCGCTTCATGCAACTAAGGATGGGACATGAAGAGATTGAGATGGAAAAAAATAAAGATACAGGAAAGAATGGAAAGCAAGATAAGTGGAAAAAAAGTTTTTGAAACTCTTTCTAATGTGACTCATCTTGTTTGTAAGACTCAAAATTACTGAACTCAAAAGCAATGAAAAGAAACTTAAGAAACCATGTGAGATCACATTCATCTGCAATATATTCAATGTCAATTAGGCTCTGTTTGGTTGTTGGATAGGATAAGAGTGGGATTGGATGTCATCGTGAGCTGGATTTGACCATTTACCTAATTCTAGGATAAAACCTTTTGCTGACACCAATATAGGATATGTGGGGTCCTAGAACTATCAATCCTATCCCATACTCTTTCATATCTATCCTCAGCTCTTCACTTCACTCCCCTTCTTGAAGCCTTGGAGAACTTACAGCAAGTTAAGGAAGTGAGGCTAGGCTATAAACTAAAGGTACGAAAAAGGTTGTCCAGCAGGCAAGGGGCTTACCATATTAGTCAATAATCCTCTGATTCTTTTCTGTACTTATCTGAAAGTTATATAAGTTTTTTTTGTTCATGGAAGGGATTCTAATTTTAATCACTTGCCATATTTACCAGCACATTTCATCAAATTTTGCAAACAAAAGGCTTTTAAATCCAACCTAAATTCAGATCATAGTTACAGAAGAACTTTAGAATATTTTCAAGGATCATTCCTACTTCTTTTCTTTCAAAGTACTCTCTTTAACCTTTTGATGTTTTCCATATATCTTTGAGCCTAATGTGAACATACACAATGATATTTACATAATAGCAATTAGCCAATTACAATAAGATTACAATATATTATGGGGTAATTTGATGTCTAGAACAAAACAAATTGTTAAACTCAACAGACATCCATGGGAGGGGAGCTCAATGCATATACTTTGTTTGTACAGAGCTCTTTGCTTTCTATCTTTTTGAATTGCTTGTTGTACAGAGCTTGTGCTCTCATTTTTGCACAAATTTATTTACACTTCGTTTAATTATCAAAAAAGAAAATGAAATTAATGCTAAAACAATTTGGAAACAAAATAAAAGAATTTAATCGGACTTTCTTTATTTTTGTAAGCCCTCAACATGTATCTATATATTATCCAGAAAAGTCAAGGTTGTGAAAGAGATTAACATAAGCCCTAAAAATAGAAAAATAAAGTGTTTGAGAAACTTCAAAATAATTGAAAAGGCCATTTTGATTAAAGTCTAGGAGCAGTAAACTTCAACTGTGCAAATATACTCAGTACTAGTAATCACCAATTGAAAACAATTGTTATGCTTCTAGAATGAAATTTTCAGCAACAAAAACCAAAGTTAACACATCAGGATAAAGGCAAAAAAATTTAAGCTCTAAAAAACATAATCATGCATTATGATTAAAACTATGCATACTAGTTACCCTACATGTAAGCAAGCTCATAATCATGGAGGAAATGTATGGTTCGTGGCACGTGAACAAGCACTTCATGCTAGGTTTGCACCTTATGAGCAACTTAATGCAGGCACATTGATGTAGATATTTGAACCTTCAGTGTGGCTTAAAATGTTAATTCTCCTATTTTGAGTCTTTTTTCCCCCCATACTGAAGGATTCGAGAGGACTTTTTGACTTTTAAATGTTTTATACAGGTAAATGATGGTAGATTACGCACTGCTGGGGAGGCTTCTCAGCGCAGTACAAAAGAAGATTGGGCTGAATGGATGAGGCATTTTAGCATTGAACTTTTGAAGGAATCACCGTCTCCAGCTTTGCGAACCTGTGCTCGGCTTGCGCAGTTGCAGGTGTGAGTTATTGTTCTATTGTAGCTTTATCTGTCTGGAATATGAGTAAGAGGATTCTGATTTTTAGTGTTTGCAGCCTTCTGTTGGGCGGGAGTTGTTTGCAGCTGGTTTTGTAAGCTGTTGGTCACAACTGAATGAGACCAGTCAAAGACAGCTAGTTCGGAGTTTAGAGATGGCATTTTCATCTCCAAATATTCCTCCCGAAATTCTTGCAACGCTTCTTAACTTGGTATTGTTCTTCTTTTTTCCTCTTTCTTTCTTTCTTTTATTTTTATTTTTCATTTTTATATTTTGTTGGGGAGGGCGGAGGGGTTGTGGATTTCACGTCCGGGATTTTCTTTTAATTCCTAACTCGGTGATTTTTATAAACTAAATGGTTCTGTTATTGATAAAATCAGGTGGATAAGAGTGGATTTTATTATTAATCGGATGCGTATGCCTTCCATAAAAGTTTTTTTGGGTGCATCTATTGCAATAGTATTATCATAATAAGGAGTAAGAGTAATACAAGATAGGGTTTGTGGATTGCATGTTCGGACTTTTCTTTCAGTTCCTAACTCGGTGTCTTTTATAAATCAGGTGGTTCTGTTATTGATAAAATCAGGGGGCTAAGTATACAATAGTATTATCATAATAATGAGTAAGAGTAATACAAGATTTACAATGATGTTAATGATAACCATGATAAATATTTAATTAAAGAAAGAGTTGAGATGGATGGAATTAACCTATCAAAGAGTTTGTCTAATACTTGCAAAAGAAGCCTGATAAAAGATCTTTATTTTCATAAGCTTGAGGACAGACAATTTGAGGAAGTCATATAATGAAGCTGCACTCATCACTGTCAATTGACTGATACCCCTCTTTGATATTGTCCTTGACTCCTTTCACCCCTCTTGTTGGTTTTAATGCAGGGATGTATTGTAGTTTATTTCAATTTGGTTTCTATTGTTCAATTTCCATGGGGAATTCTGATTTCATGAGATGTTGCACCCTGATTTGCCACACCTCTTTTAGCGCAAACCAAGCTCTTAGTTTTATCTTGCTGACGGTTCTACAACACAATAACGACTCTCTGGTCTATGCATGCTAGTTAAACTTAAATGAGATGCTGAGAAACACAAGAAAACCTCCTATGTGAGGCTGATCTATGCACGATAACTACTCTCTGATCTCTTATCTATGAATGCTAGTTATCTTGTGTGAGGCTCTTCTTATTTTTACAGATATGAATCATTTTCACCTATCACTTCATAAATATATCTTTACAGGCAGAGTTCATGGAACATGATGAAAAACCTCTTCCTATAGACATCCGTCTCCTGGGAGCTCTTGCTGAGAAGGTATTGTGCTTCTGAAGCCTCCAGAACTATCTTGCTTCCTCTTGCACACTAATGGCTTTTACTTGCATACTCTTATCTCAGTGTCGAGCATTTGCGAAGGCTTTGCATTATAAAGAAATGGAATTTGAAGGAGCACTCTCCAATAAGATGGATGCAAACCCTGCTGCCGTAGTAGAAGCGCTAATACATATAAACAATCAATTACATCAGCATGAGGTGTTTATTTGTATCAAAAGACTGAATTCTGCTGAGTTTGTCATATGATGTTATTTTGCAATGTTTGTCTTTATGTCACCATATTTTAGGATATCTCATGTCATTGTTGTTTGTTTCTTTTAGGCTGCAGTTGGAATATTGACATATGCCCAACAAAATTTGGATGTTCAGCTGAAGGAATCATGGTATTATTGATTATTAATTAGTCCAATCTTTAAAGTTTGCTTCTACTATATAAGTATCTAGAGGCTCCTTTCCTGGCATTTCCTGGATTGCTTCTGTTATGAATTGTCTTCCCATAATGTTGTCAATTAGAGTGCTCACATTAGCTTGTACTATTCAAGGTATGAGAAATTGCAGCGGTGGGATGATGCACTTAAGGCATACACTGCCAAAGCCTCACAAGCATCGAGTCCACATCTTGTTTTGGATGCTACAGTAGGTCTGTATTAACCTAAAGCATTTGGTTGTTTTTAAATTTATTTTGCTTAATTGTTTTTGTGCAATTACCTCCATCTCTTGCAGACGTTTTGAGATGCCATATCTCCAGAAGAAAGAAACATTTATACCAAACATCTGTGAACTGAGACTTGAATGCTTTGGGATAATAATGTCAAATAAGCGAATAAATATCCCACCATTTTAATGTTAAATTGGATGCAACTCGCATTTTTAATAAAGTTTTTAAATGGATTAATTCTCAAGCATATTTTTCTGGCTGCATAATGATTTCTGGAATAACCTAAGTGTGCAGCTCTTTTGGTGCCTGCTTCTTAATAAACTGAGCTCAGCTAAGCTATGATTCCATTTACTTAGGGTTGGCTATTTTATGAATACTTCCTTGCCAATGAACCATTTTGGGCTGTAAACTATAGGTGAATTTGTGATATCTTGCCATCTCAGGTTGTGTTCTTTTCGGTCTTTCTCCAGTCCTTGCTTGTTCTTCAAATCCTGCACAAGCCGTTGTAGTCTGCTTGAGTTACTTCTTATGTTGCTGTCTAACTGCTCTTCTCTAAATATGAGTCAACATTTTTTTGATAGGTAGTCAAGATTTTATTTAAAAAAGATGCTAAGCAGCCCCCATGTACAAAAGCAAGAAAAGAAAAAGGGACATATACATCAGCTGATAAATGCTAGTTATGTGCAAGAAACTTTGTAAGACATGCTTAGGATGTAATAATGCTTTTTTGTTACCTTAGGCTGTTTTTGATTGCAACCAATCTACCCACTTCCTAACTGGATTGAAGATCCACTTTGTTCACAATTGTCATCACTCCTGTGGACTTAACTCGTAACTGAAAACCTGTAGTGCACCAAAATAGAGAGATGTTGCAATCATCAAACGTGGCATAACTAGTGGCAGCAATCTATACGCGGCTAAAGAAAAACTATGCCCATTCACAAAGGACAAGTCCTCTATGGATGTAAGGAGCAGAACAAAGATTCTGTTAATCTTCTAATTAGCCAAATAGGAAAATAAATTAAGCATGTTGTTTTTTACCTGTGCACTCACATCTCTGCCCCTTAAAACCTCTCCCTCCAAAGACACCACGAGACACAATGACACTGCCACCTGAACTTTTCAGAATGTCTACCAATTGCATCTTTTGAGTGAACAGCTATACAGTACAAGGACCATACTGGAATCACCCAATGAACTAGAAAAAAATTTGAAGAGCAAACTCTTAGTTCTGAGGGTATGGATTTTCATAATGACCTCTAAAACGGCAGATCATGAAAGAATGCACACTTGCTTTACCTTCTTCACTGTGTCGTAACATAGGAGTATGGTCATGTTTGTGTGTGCGTGCGTTGCAGATCATTCTGTAGCTCCAAAAACTTAAAAAAATTTAGTATTATATTTGTTGTGCTAATGGCTGTACTTTTTCCATTTTGTGTGTGTTCTTCAGGACGTATGCGATGCCTTGCTGCATTGGCTCGTTGGGAAGAGCTTAACAACCTATGCAAGGAATATTGGACCCCTGCTGAGCCAGCTGCTCGACTGGAAATGGCACCACTGGTTTGTTTTTGGCATTAGGTGGCTGTTAAATATATTCTTAAGACTCTTACCTAAGAGCAACTCCAACAAGGCTTGATATTCCTTCTCCAAATTTTAGTTAAAAAGTGAGTTCCCTATTTTAGGGAATCACTTTTTCATGAAGCTACTCCAGCAATACTCCTTATTCTTTCTCTATTTTTTTGAAATATTATTTTTTATTAATTTCTAACTCAAATATAAAAATTTATAATTTGATTGTAATGGCAGTATCCAACCTCAACATATAGTAAGCATATTTACCCTTTTTTATTCAAAGCGGGGGGGGGGGGGGTATCATTAATTATTTCAAATAGCAATTGAATCGGTAGAACACAAACGGCATCAATGCAAGAGTTACATGTTAATTGATGTTTAAATAGCACAACTCACATTAACAAGAGAGCTAGATGTCCAGAGGGCATTGAGCTTTTCAACCAAAATGTGTCAGCAAATGGCTATCAATAACCAAAATTAACAATACCAAAATATTGTAAATAATATTATATTATTATTTAGGATTATTATTTAGGGAACATGGAAAGCTAGCTACATTTGGCTAAACCCAAATGGCCTGTTGTTGGAGAGTGGTTTTTTTGGAATAAGACTCCTTAAAAATGGCTAAAAAATAGCTTTAGGGAAGCTGTTGGAATTACTCTAAGCATCTGACATGGTTGTTCCAGGCTGCTAGGGCTGCGTGGAACATGGGAGAGTGGGATCAGATGGCAGAATACGTTTCTCGACTGGATGATGGTGATGAAACCAAACTGCGGGTTTTGGGAAACACTGCTGCTACTGGTGATGGAAGTAGTAATGGCACATTTTTCAGGGCTGTCCTACTAGTTCGCAAGGCGAAGGTATTCTATTTTTATGTTAGTTTTTCTAATTAGGTTTATTAATTATTCATCATAGTCTGGTACTCTATCTCCAGTATGATGAAGCACGCGAATATGTTGAGAGAGCAAGGAAATGTTTAGCTACCGATCTTGCTGCTTTGGTTAGTTTCTTATTCCTTCTCATATGATTGCATTCTATCTTTCTATATTCCTTTGGTTGCCAATTTTACCCTTTTATTTTGTAGCAATAATTTTTGGTCGTTGACCATAGTATAGTTTACATTGACAAGTAAAAATCATCAATTTTTTTTTTTGGAATGCTGGATTAACTTAGTAAACACATTATTAGACAGGAGGTAGATCCTCTAATTTCTTTGATGCTAATGCAGCAAGATAACAGAGTTGGTAATTTTATCGTTTTGAACCTGTATGGATGTTAGGGAAATGGTTTGTTTGTTACTATTTAAAAGAAGAAAAAGAAATTGGGTATGTTTCAATTTATTATTTCACATTGTCTTGCTCTTCATCTGTAATTGTTCATGTGCATTTAACAATACATAATTAAACTGATATGTTGTGGCATGGGTCACGGAAATCAGACCTAACTGCTACTCCTACACTTATGCGTGAGACTAGTGCACTGTGTACGGTCTTTCTTTTCAATTCAACTGATATGGTAACTAAATGTAGATGACTTTAGATGCACTCATTAACTATAGGGAACCAATAGAATGTGAGTACTGACTCCTTATACATCTCTATGTGAATTTCTAAAAGATCACATAGGTGTCAGTCTAACTACATCCGTATTCAGAATCATGACCCAATTTCGATTGATCCTATGATTTAACTAATTTGCAAAATTTATTTGATTTGATCATTTTAGTAGTCTAAATGCTTATATTTTTTTCCCCTGTTCGTTCTTATCTTTAATCAAAGAATCATTCTTTATATTCATTTGGGCTTAGTCTGATTGGGTTGCTGATGTTAATTTATCTTTTATTGTGATCTTGGCACACTGGGTTTGAGAGAGATTTTGACTCACCATTTGATGCACAACTCAATTGTAAACTTCACAATGTTGTTTTTTTGAATACCTTTTGACTCTTCCCCAAACCTTGGACAAAAAATAAGGCATGTAATACAAGGATGATTTTCTGATAGCAGGAACCATTAATTGATGAGTCCCAATCCATTTTTTCAATGCTAAAATAGTATTGGAAAGTGCTGCAGGCAGGACAGGGGATCTTTCAAAGACAAAGCAAAGCTAATTATAGATGGAAAAAAGGAAAACATATAAGAATGGTAGAGCAGACCCCAACAACCAGAATATTCTGCCGATAAATATTTTAGTTTTTCATGGAAGACAGCTATAATAAGTTTATGCAATTTACTGCTGAACATGATGGTTTAAGCAAAGTTGATTACAGGATCTTGTTGAATATTGTTTTTATTAATATTCAATGAAACTGGGAATGTTGAAAAATTCAATTTCTAAAGCAGCTTATAATGAATTAATCTTTAAATATTTTTGTGCTTAAGGTTCTAGAGAGCTATGAGCGTGCATACAGCAATATGGTTCGTGTTCAGCAGCTGTCAGAATTAGAGGAGGTCAGCTTTATTTTATTTTCTGAAGTGACTGTTCTGCTTCAAGTAAAGTTCTTATAAGCATAGAAAATTTGTGTTTTAACAGATCATAGATTACTGTACTCTTCCTGTGGCAAACCCTGTTGCTGAAGGGCGGCGTGTGCTTATTCGCAATATGTGGATTGATCGCATAAAAGGTGCAAAACGAAACGTAGAGGTAAATATGCTTTCGGAGCCTTGAAAGGCATATTGAAGAGTTTCCATAGAAGGTTAAAATTCCTAACTACGGAATTTGCAGGTTGGGCATGTGACTTAAATGATATGCTACTACATGCACATGTAACAAGCTAGTACTGGTGAAATGTGCCGACTCTTATATTGTTAAATACCATAATTTTGTTTTGTTGGGAGCATCTTTGCAATGTAGTTAATGTTTTTTGAACTGTACATTTTAAGAATGAATATTTGGCAACTCAATTTCCAGTAAAATCACCATGCTTTATTAGTTTTTTAGATATTCCATTTTGAGGCAATTCATCCATTCCCCCACATACGTTTTGCTGTTTTTATTCTTTTTCTAAGTACTTTTGTTTATATAATGATGCCTAGATGTTACATAAAGTTCTCTAGAATATATATATATATATATATGCGTGAGTATGTGGAAAACATGATATTTAATGTGTATAACTATGAGCTGATGAGGTAGAAATCTGAGGCATGTTCACAATGTTTCAATTGACTCTAGACTTGTAGGACTAAAATACAGGAGGCAGATGAGTTACACTACCAAGTTGAGGCACTTCTTGCACAACAACATAGGTGGAGAAGACAAATGTAGTTTGATCTGGGCATAGTTTCAATTGGAAGACAGTTTTTGACATGGTCAAAGTATAGATCTATGGCCAACTGCTTAATTAGCACAGGAGTTGGTAAATTAAACTGCAATAAGGTCACTTCCCTCATCTCCACCCAAACAAACATTTAAGTGAAGATGTGTTGTTTGCCTTATCCTGTTGAGTGGATATTGAAATTGGTTGTTTGGTGCTTTAATATGATGTCTCTAGGCATTGGGATTTATAAATGGAGCAGTTGATTTCTGGACAACTGTAATGGTGATGATTGTAATATGTTTAGTTATGCTCCTCTTGTCTTTATAATAGTAAAGGCTTTCTCATAAATGTAAGGAAGGAGGTGGGAGACAGGTGAAGGTGTCCTGTCAATCAATTCTTGAACCATAGAAGTTATGATATATGCTCATGAGGGTTTCAAAACCATGTTTAGACATGCCAACAAAAACAGTGTGCTAATGATGTGGGTGAATTAGTATTGTACATAAGTAAAAAATATGCTCTTGCAAATGCAGACATACTTGCATCCACTTCAAAATAATGTACTTGTGGCATTGTGGTTGTATAGTGTTTGTTTCACAAAATTGGTGTTGACTTTTGGCCTCTGTTATTAGAATTTTACAATTCGCGATTCAATTTATGATTCGATTCACAATTTTTGCACAATAGATACGAATCTATGGGTGAATCTATTTTGGAAGTGAATCGCATAATTCACAATCGATTCACGATTCGATTCACTTTTTGCAATTCATGAAATTCTTGTAACTATCGAGTTCCGACATATTTTTTACTTTTTATTGAAAATGACATAATATAACTTTTAATAGCATTTAGTACCAAAATGACTAATATATGTACATGATTTGTTGTTATTTTAGTGATCGTGGAGTTTTTAATCGGATCCAATCAGATTCAGTCAGATCCAACATGCTTTTAACCTTTATTCTTATTTTTTTTCCCTTGAAATAATCACAATATATCTTTTAAAGATATTTAAGATTAAAGTAACTTACACCATGAATTATCTATTGATATTTTATTAAATTAAGTATAGTTGCATATTACATGGGCGAGGTTAATGATACATTTTAAATTTTTTAGACTTTAAAATAAAAGATCATAAATAATACTCTTTTTTTTGGTCATTGTTACTTGGAAAAGTATATACGCTTATTTTTCAAATATTAATATCATTGTCAAATTATTGTTATTTTGGAAATTGAGAGTTTGTCTTTGTTTACTGTCTTTATTATGAATGGTTGACAAGAAATATCTAAAAAAAGGAAAACGTAAGATGGTGATCTTACATATGAACCTTTGTTAACTTCTTACCTATTGAATTACACGATCATCATTCAAAACAACATTTTCATTAATTTAAGTTTAAATATTTTATATTCATAAGGTATATTTAACATCCAAGTGTGTAGATATATTTTTCTAAGTAATTTAGTAAAAGTGACCGAATCTTTACGATTTACAATTTGCGATTCGGTATGAGGCTGTTTCAATTAACAATTCGAATCCTGATTTGACAACTATGCTTTTGGCTCATTTGTTTTTATTGATATTGTGCTGAAATCAAACTTATTACGGCATAAAATATGCTTCAGGTGTAGGAGTCTTCTGCTTCTCCCTTTTCATAATGCTTGACATCTTGAAAGTGCAGGTTTGGCAAGCACTTTTGGCTGTTAGGGCACTGATATTGCCTCCTAAAGAAGATGTTGAGACTTGGCTTAAGTTTGCTTCTCTGTGTAGAACAAATAACAGGATTAACCAAGCTAGATCCACTCTAGTTAAAATTTTACCGGTCAGTAGTGGCTTTCTGTCAACCAAAGGGGATGCTCTTTCATCTACAATTTACTTTTTGTACTTGTGTGATGGTTTAATAACTTTACTTTTCGTGATTCAGTTTGACCCAGAAACATGCCCTGCAAATACACGGTATCGTGGACCTCATCAAGTGATTCTAGCTTACTTGAAATACCAATGGTCACTTGGAGAGGATCATAAGCGTAGGGAAGCCTTCGCTAGACTGCAGGTTTGCAATGAAGTTTTCAATTTTGGTTTCAAAGTATGCAATGAATATGCTGTACTGTCTGTTTCTTATTGCTTACATGTTTACTTTTTGGGTTGCTATCTTTGCATTATAGGATCTAGCCAGGGAGCTTTCAACATCAGCAAATCTCCAACCAGTTACACCGACAGGTTTAAAGGGTGTTGCAAATGTTCCACTCCTTGCCCGTGTATCTCTTACACTTGGAGTTTGGCAGTGGGCACTTTCTCCAGGATTGGATGATGATTCTATACAAGGTACTCAACGCAATGAATTTTCTTCTCTTCTTTTTCCCCCCTCCTCTTCTGGGTAGGATCTCTCTTTATGTGTCACCAGTGTTTCTGATGATTCATCTTCAATCTCCATAGAGATCATGGAGGCATTCAAGAATGCCACTCAGTATGCGTCAAAGTGGGCAAAAGCATGGCACAAGTGGGCTCTGTTCAATACAGCAGTGATGTCTCATTATACTTTAAGAGGTTTTCCTGCCATTGCAGCGCATTTTGTTGTTGCAGCAGTCACTGGATACTTTCACTCCATAGCATGTGCAGCTAATGCCAAGGGAGTGGATGAAAGTTTGCAGGTAAATCATATTCCTTGATCTAGAAACTAGATGCAGTATAGTCATCCTGGATGCAGACTTAACTAGTTATAAACTTGTCATGGCATGCGTTGGCTGAATCTATTTTTTTTCCTCTTTATCTCCACCATTCCTATGTGAATGCCAAGTCATCTAAATGCACTTTTTATCCTGCTATCAATTATTTGCCAACTTCATCTATGTTATCGTTTCAGGTTCTTTAAGGCCTCCCTAAGTCTTGCATATGTTATACAACCCTTTCTATATACATATGTATGAGTATGAGATACATGTACATTCATCAAAAAAAAGAGTATGAGATACATGTACAATAATGGCCTCCTTGTGGTGAATTTTTGTGTCTATCCCTAGTTAAGAGTGCATTTGAAGTTGAGGAGGATCTGTTAGTTGAAAAGCATAAACAATGGCATGTCAGGAGTATAGTTTTTATCTCCTTTGATGCTCTTTTTTGTGCAAAGTTATGCTTGTAAAGTTTATGACCTGGGATGAGACAAGTCACATGCGCTTTGCCTCAAGATAAAAGCAGTAGTATTTGCCTTACTCTAAGCAGCATTGATCATTAACCAATCTCATCGTGGTTGATAGCATTTCCTCCATTATATTGTGAATTATAATGTCAAATATCTGTTGTATTTCTCGGAAGGAATGTTTTCGGCGGAGTCGGGGGGCTTCACTGAGACTGATTTTCTTGGGAGGTCGCTCTTTTGAGCTTGAATAATGGCTGGTAGATGCGATAGGTCGGCGACGGGTAGATATCGTTGAATGCGGCCAAGGGATTCGCAGATCTATTGAGTTGTTTAGTGTAAAGATAAAATGGGTAGCGGACCAGATGCGAAAGGCATCCAAGTTGAACACTGTTGGGGTGTTCCTAGGTCAGTCTATGGGGGGCAGCAAAGTGTGGCGTGTTGGCTTCAACCGGAGGAGGTGGGGGCTGTAGTTCAAATTGTGGTTCGCATGGGCGAGTGTCGTAGTCAAATTTTTCTCCCATAATCATTGTTTGGGGATGGATGGAAGGTGCTGCTCTGGTTTTGGATGGATTTTTAGTTGGATCAATAAAGGGGAGGCACAATTAGGGGGAAAAGGTAACCAATGGCCGATTGGGAAGGCGATGATCGTCCTAGTGGCTGGGGGGGATGATGTGGTGGTGCGACAGGGGTTTGGCGCCGATTAGGTCTCTTTTTTGGAGTTTTGTTTGGTGGGGAGAGTGGGGGAACTTGGAGAGAAAGGGATAGAGCTATCTCACTTTTTGGCGTGGGTAAAGCAAATGTGGAAGGTCAATGGAGGCATGTTGGTGAAGGCAATCAGAGGACAATATGTGTTGTTTACTTTTCCATCCAAGGTAGATGCTATCAGAATTCTGGAAGGCAAATGAATGGTTGACGGTCAAGGTTTGAGCTTTGATTGGTGGTTGTCGGAGGCTTTATGTGCCAGGGGAAGTAATCAATCACGGACACAGAGTTTTTGGGTATAGGTGTTGGGACTCCCGCTTCATCTTTCCGGGAGCAGGTGTTTCGTGCGATAGGTGATTAATGTGGGGGCTTTCTGGAGGTCAATGATGCGATGACGATGGGGGGGCCTTTAGGTTGTGTTCGAATCAAAGTTCGTGGTTCAAGTAGGGGTGCTCCGGCTAGAATTACCATTCGATGTGGCTATTGGAGATATACGTAGCCGATTTGGTCAGAGGAAGGACCGGGCCAAAGTGATGTTGGGGCATAGGGAATGGGCTTGGAGGAGTTAGGCCATCCTATGAAGGGTGTAGAAGGCCGATTTGGGCTAACTACCCCAGTGGCCCGAGCGTTCAATAATCTGCTTCGGCCTGTGGATCTAACCCAGGTTGGTCGGATCTCGACCTCGGGTCTTATAAAGGAAGGCAAGAAGGATGTACCGTCAACGTCAGAACTTGGTCGCGAGGCAGAGGTGGGTGTCTCGTGGTACGTGTCGGAAGACGATGAGGCATTGAACTAGTCATTTGATACAGTTATTGATACACGACGGATCTGAGTACAAAAAGATGTAGTGTATGATGCGAGAGAAAGGGTTGAGAGGAACGAACCAATTCCTAGGCACATCGTGAGGGAGTTGTCTTTTGTGGTCCACCCTCTCGCCAGTTTGACCACTACTAGCTATGGAGAGGACTCTCTCGATCGGCTTCAAGGTGGGATCGATCGTAGGGATGATCTGAGTGGGATGGAGGCTCATTCGGAAAAAGCTGTTTCGAAGTGGGTGCTAAGCCGAATCAGCGAGGTAAGTCAATTGCTGTGTGTATCCTTTGAAGCTTATGAAACTAAGGCTCTGCGCTTATTCACATCAATGGAAGCCTCGTGGAGGCAAGGGGCTCCAACGAAGGAGGGTGGCTTTAAGGCAATAGTGCAGCGTAAAGGGCTACAGGAGCTCCGAAATTTGGAGTGTTCTGTCAACTATGACCATGGAGGGGAGACAGTTGGTCGGGGCCCAAGGAGAGAGCGAGGAGGTCTTCTGTTATTAAAATGAAGTTAAAAGTGCTATCTTGGAATGTGCACGGCTTGAATGAGAGGGACAAGCAACTAGCAGTCAGATTTGTGCTTCGTAGTGTGAGCGGACATGGTGTACTTGTAGGAAACGAAAATGGAGGAGCTGGGAGGAGATATGGTGAGAGAGGTCTGGGGTGGTTGGTTTGTGGAATGGACATACTTACCACCGGTGGGCACGGCAGGAGGGGTTCTTCTTTGTTGGGATAAGAGAGTGGTGGTGAAAGAGGGTGAGGAGTGAGGAGGTTTTTCGGTGTCTTATTTGTGTGGAAGACAATTTCAGGTGGGTGTTTTCTGCGGTGTACGGGCCGGTTCAAAATTTAGAAAGGGGTTTTTTTTGGGTGAGTTGGAGGATGTTGCGCAATGGTGGTAAGAGCTATGGTGTGTAGGGGGGTGATTTTAATATGGTTAGATGGCCGGTAGAGAAGATGGAGAGTAGTAGGGTTAAGGGATCAATTTGGGCGTTCTGTTCATTCATTGATGAGATGAACCTAGTTGATTTGCCTCTTCATGGGGGAGTTTTGCCTGGTCTAATGGTTAACATATGTCATGAATTGATAGATTTCTAGTTACTAGTGGTTGGGAGGAGCATTTTTCGAAGGTTGTTCAAAGTCGGTTATCTCGTCTAGTGTCAGATCACTGGCCTATTATGCTTGATAGTGGAGGCTTTTGGAGTGGGTTGATGCCTTTTCAATTTGAGAATATGTGGCTGCAATCGGAGGGCTTTTTAAGACAAGGTTCGTGGATGGTGGAGTAACTATATGGTTAGTGGAACTCCCAACTATATGTTGGCTCAGAAATTAAAATTACTCAAAAGGGATTTGAAAAAAATGGAATAAGTTCGTTTTTGGTCCGGTAGAGGCTCAGAAAGCGAAAATGGTGACTATCCTTCAGTCCTTGGCTGTGTAGGAGGTTTTTGGTGGGCTTTCAGAAGCGGAGGTGGCTAGAAGGGAGACGACAAGGCAGGACTATGTTCGTTTGGCAACTAGAATACCAAGGTCATGGTTGAAGGATAGGGGCTGGAATACCAAGTTTTTTCACAGGATGGCAAATGGCCATAGAAGGGTCAACCAGATTGTACAAATGCGTGTGGATGGGAGAGATTTGACTATTGAGGAGGAGATTAGGGGAGGCATTGTGCGTTTTTATCAGCAACTTTTTCGGGTTCAAGATGGGGCATGGACGTCGGGGCTGGATGGGTTCTTATTTGATGTTCTTTTTGAAAGGGAGAGGGAGGGGCTGGAGCAAGGCTTTGATGGTGATGAGTGGTGACAAGGCGCCGAGTCCAGGTGGTTTCACCATAGCTTTTCCCAGCAATGTTGGGGTGTGGTTAAGAAGGATGTGATGGCAGTGTTTGAGGCCTTATTCACGACTGGGCAGTTTGAAAGGAGCTTTAATGCGACCTTTCTAGCCTTAATTTCGAAGAAAGGGGGGGCTGAGGATGTGAGGGACTTCAGGCCTATTAGTTTGCGTGGGAGCATGGCAAAAGTGTTAGTGAATAGACTTCGAGGTGTTGCAGGATGTGGTATCTAAATCTCAAAATACTTTTGTAAAGGGTGACAGATTTTGGTTTTTGAGGCTAATGAGTGTGTTGACTCTCGTTTTCGGGTAGGGCAACTTGGTTTGATTTGTAAGCTAGATATTGAGAAGGCTTATGATAATGTAAATTGGGAATTTCTATGATATATTCTGGATCAGATGGGTTTTGGGATAACCTGGTGCCAGTGGATGAAGTTCTGTGTATCCGCAGTGCGGATGTCTGTTGGCAGGTTTTTTTTCCTGACTTATCGGGCTCTTCGATAGGGGGATCCATTATCTACCCTGTTGTTTATTCTAGTTATGGAAGGTTTTACGGTTGGGTCACAAACGGGGACAACAATTGGGGTGTCTCACTTATTATATGTAGATGATGCTTTGGTTTTCTGCGATGGGGATGTTGAGCAATTGGGATTCTTACGATGTGTCCTGATTTGTTTTGCAGCAATTTCGGGTTTACGGATTAATTTGAGCAAGTCAGAGTTGATTCCGGTGGGGGAGATTGGGAGGTTGCTACTGTTAGTAGCGGTGTTAGGTTGCAAGGTGGCAACTTTACCAATGACTTACTTGCGACTATCGCTCGGTGCTTGTTTCAAGGCGAAAGGGGTGTGAAATGGGGTGGTGGGTATAACGTCGTTTGGTAGGATGGAAGTGGCAATATTTGTCGAAAGGGAGAAGGTTGATGTTGATTAAAAGTGTGTTGTGCAGTATTTCGAATTTCTTTATGTCATTGCATGTTATTCTCGTCTCTGTGGCTGAGCGGCTGTAGAAACTTCAGAGGGATTTTTTATGGGGGGTGGAGGAGAGGATTTCAGATATCACTTGGTTGATTGGGGACGGATTTGTCACCCCAAGGAGGTAGGTGGTTTGGGGGTACAGAGTTTGGTACAGTTTAATAGGTCTTTTGTTAGGGAAGTGGTTGTGGCGGTTTGTTGGAGAGCGGGATCATTTATGACGGAGAGTGGTGGCTTCTAAGTTTGAGGTTGGTGAGGGGAACTGGCGGTCAGGGGATGTGATGGGGTCTCATAGGAGGGGCTTGTGGAAGGAATTTGGTTGGGAGGGGGGAGTTTTGGGAAAGGGTGAATTTTCGAATTGGCATTGGGGAGAAGGTTAGATTCTAGAAGGACAGATGGTGTGAGGAGATGGTGTTGAAGGTGCGATTCCCTTTGAATTTTAACATTGCTAGGGATCAGGAGGCCACGGTTGCTTCGTATTTGGGGGGTGAGAGGTGGTGGTTTGGGATATTTAGCTTTGGCGTGAAGTTCAAGATTGGAAAGTAAGTTAGTTGGGGGAGTTGTTCGGTTTTCTATATGGTTTGGGCATATCGGGTAAGGGGGAAGATGTATTAGTTTGGAATGTGGTGGATGCTAAGGGTAAGTTTTCTATTCGATCCTTTTATCAGAGTTTAGTGGGGGAGGTGGGAGGTGTGTTTCCTTAGAGGAGTATTTGGGTACCTCGAGTTCCGTTTAAGGTAGTTTTCTTTTTGTGGACGGCTACCTTAGGTCAAAATCTTATTGTTGATAATTTGGTTCGTCGAGGGCATGTGTTAGTAGACCGTTATTGTTTATGTTGTGTTGATGTGGAGTCGGTTGATCATTTATTTCTCCATTGTTCAGTTGCTTTGCGACTTTGGGGGCTAGCTTGTTCTCTTTTCGGGATTATATGGGTGCAGGCAAAGGTGATTGTAGACATGTTGTGGAGTTGGAGGGGATTGGGCGGCGTCGACGACGAGTGTAATCGTTGGTGCCTTTTTGTTTGATGTAGTTGGTTTGGCTGGAAAGGAATAGGAGAATTTTCCAAGAAATTGAGCATTTGGTGTGATGGTTGGAGGACAGGTTTTTAGTTACTTTGCATAGTTAGTTGGAGTGTAAATTTGATCCGGATCTATTTACTTTCTTTGATTTTTTGGATGATGTAATTGGTTAGGTGAGTTTTGTTTTCTCCCTTCGGTTTTTTGCATTCAGTGCTTCATCTTGATGCTTTTTTAATAAAATTTTATTATTTATCCAAAAAAAATATGTATATAATGTCAAATATCTGTTGCAGTTTTTAGTGGTTTGATTAATTAGTTTTCTTTGGTTATATTGTGTCGATAGGAGCTTGTGGAATGCATTGGTTTTAAAAAAAATGACCATTACATAGAGATTTTCGAGCTCTATTAGTGTTTGGCTATGTTACATGGAGTCTGGTGTGATTATGTGTCTTATTGTCCGATTTTCTAATTCCCATGTCCAGGATACAGCAACACAAATGTTTATATTAACATAATTATTTTATTTTATTGGGTAAAATGTTGCTCACAAGATGCTATAGAGCATTTCATGTAGGAAATGATAGTTTTCTTCTTAGTTTTATGGTAAACTTGACTTGTGCTTGCTGGTTAAATGTCGAACAACACATAACAGATACATATCTCATACTTTTACCCGAGTGTCCATCACGAGTGTTTAATACATTTAAAAGAGTACATGTAGCATAATTGTTGTTCAACGCCGTTCAACAAAATCATTACCATATGGTCGTTACAGGTATGTAACCCTATACAACCCAATGTTATTAAATGCCAGTGTTTTTAAAGGCTCAAGGCGCACTAAGGCGCTGAAGGTCTCTCGGGGCCTAGGTGCAAGGCAAGGCGAGGCGAGGCTCGGGCTTTATTGAAGTAAGGCGCACAGTTTTAGTAAAAAATAAAAAAATTAACATAGACTAATCATTCATAGTACTAGACAATTTTTTAAAAAATAAAAAGTAATTAAGATTCAAGATTCAAGACAAAATATAAAATAATTCTCAAAACCATAAAAGTGCATATTACATAACATTCCAATTTTCAAAGATAAAATAATCCACATTCAATAAAATAAAACAAAAACAAAAGCATAAGCACTAAACATCCAAAACATAAATATTCAACAAATATTAATATATGTCTTAACACTTCAAAACACCTCTATTTGATATTTTATTACAAAAAATACACTTAAATTTGTTTAAATTATTCTCCTCTACCAAATGGGCATATTGCCACGCTGGATCTTTTCTATTACTTTCTGATGTCATTTTCTACAATCTACACAACAAATTTAATAAATGGAAAATCATTTCAGTGTAATGTAATGTGATGAATTAATTATTTGTAATTTTTTTTTCCTAACAGATGAAGGGAAAAAAAAGACCAATAGCAGATTGTATTAATTAATTATTTGTGAATAATTAATTATTTGTAAAAAAATTTCAGTGTATTTTTTTTAGTTAATTAATTAGAATCAGAATCCATTTTTTTTACCTAACAAATAAAGGAAAATAAAGACCAGCAGCATTGTATTAATTAATTATTTGTGAATAATTAATTATTTATAAATTTTTTTCAGTATATTTTTTTTAGTTAATTAATCAGAATTAGAGACTCAAACCAATAGCACCTTATTTTGTCCTAATTAATCAGACCAGTAGCACCTTATTTTGTATTTGTATTTATTTATTTTTTATTTTGTATTTGTATTTGTGTTTATTTATTTATTTATTTTGTATTTGTATTTATTTATTTTTTTTTATTTCCTAACAGACTCAAAGGCATAATTGAAAATAAATAAATAAATAAATAAAACAGAGTCGAAGTCGAAGTCGAAGTCGAAGTCATAAGAAGAAGAAGAAGAAGGGGAGAGAGAGAGAGAGTGAGATTAGAAGACCAGAAGAGGTCGAAGCAAAAAAAAAAAAAACAGCCCAGTCGAAGACCAGAAGAGAAGGAGGAGGAGAAGAAGAAGATGGCGAAGCATACCTGCGAAGGCGAAGTCGAAGTCGAATCGAGTAGCCCAGTCGAAGTTGAAGTCCAAGGCAAGGCGAGAGAGGAAAAACGACATAGATTCGGGTTCATTTCAGTCGTATTTGGTCATATTGTACATAAGTTGTAATCCTTTGTAGTTAAGAGCCATTCAAACACACCCCCGTAGCCGTTAGATCAGATCTAGCTGCTAATAAATCAAGCGCGCCTAGTCGTGTGCCTTGCACCTCTGTCGCCTGGCTCAAGTCGTGGCTAAGGCATGAGCCTACCTCAAGTCGCCTCGCCTGGGACCTGTACAGGCACAAACAGTGCGCCTCGCCTCACCTGGCACCTAGGCGCGCTTTTCACAACATTGTTAAAGGCAATAGGCGCACTGAGGCGCCAAGGTCTTTTGGGGCCTAGGTGCAAGGTGCAAGGTGAGATGCAGACTTTACTGAAGTGAGGCGCATATTGTATGTGAAAAAAAATATATATATAATTTAATATAAGCAAAATAAAATATTAAATATTTAAAAATATAAATACTAACGAACACTATTATTTAAACATAGACAAATGAACATTATTTCAAAGTTTAACATAAAACATGAATAAGAAGAGAGGAGAAGAAAAACAAGGAGGGGGGGAGGAGATCAATCCAAAGAAGATGAGAAAGAGAAGGAGACCGGAGAATTAGCATAAGAAGATGGAAGAAGAAGAAGATAGCAACATAGAGAAGAGAAGTAGAGAAGACAACAATGTAGAGAAGAAGAGAAGAGAGGAGAAGAGAATGAGAGAGAAATGTAAGAAGAGAAGAAGAAGACAACAACTTGAAGAAGAATTTTTGGAGTTGCTGGACTGGATGACGAAGGCAGGCAGTAGTAAAGAGTTCTTCGGAGATTAGGAACTAGGGCTAAATTTTCTTCTATCAATGATTTGGGACTGAATGCCCAATGTATTGGCATGTGTATTTAAGAGTAGGGATCTTCTGTAGCTACACCAAGGCGTAGGCCTTGGGTTTTACTGTGCCTTGGCCCAGTCGCACACCTTAAGTGCGACGTACTGAAGTCGCTTGGCCTGGAACATTGCAAGGCGCAAACCTCAGGCCTGGATGGGACTTTGCCTAGGCTCACACCTTTAATAACACTCATACAATACAACCATTACATCCAATATACATAAACACTGTTTGTTAATTGGCTCTACTCAGGCTCCCAACTTCTGTAAATGGAACTTGTTAAAAGTTGTCTATCTAGACGTTATATTCATTTATATAATTTATGTGGCAGTTTGATTGTGATGTCAAATGACACTGGCAAACTGCACCTTACTAGTTGCAAACACATAAACGTGCGCATGCATGACAGTAATTTATACAGGATAATAATATATGCTTATCAACTTGTTATGTTTCCCTTCTGATTTACCTTTCTTTGCTGTTTCTTTTTGGGTTATGCTTTTGCCTTTCAGGATATACTTCGTCTTCTCACTTTGTGGTTCAACTATGGAGCTACAGCAGAGGTTCAAATGGCACTGCAGACAGGATTTGCACATGTTAACATCAACACATGGTTAGTTGTTTTGCCCCAAATAATTGCCAGGATACATTCAAATAACCATGCTGTGAGAGAGCTGATACAATCACTTTTAGTGCGAATTGGGCAGAGCCATCCACAGGTTGTTTTTTTATGGTTCTTTAATTCTTAATTTCCTGAATTATATAATATTTCTGTGCTTCTTTTAGCAATTTGACTGATTAGTAATTTTTGTTTTATGGAGATTGTTATTCCTGTTAAAGATTTGTAGTATATATTTTGTACTCATTAATAACTAGAGATAGTATTTAACTTTCCTAGTTTTTATTATATTTGTGACCTTTTTTTTCTCTCTTGATTGTTGTCTATTGAAACATTAATAGAATTTCTGGACTTCTGATTGAAGCTTGACCTAGTTTTATAGCATATTCATTCAGTGGCTGGAATTTCATTCAATTCAATATGCGCTACAAAGGGCGTGACATAAATGATCTGTGACAGCACCAGGAAACTCAATGCTGGCTGTAGATTGTTTTATTGTGTGCAAAGGCCAGGAAAAGTTTGTGAATTACGGTTTCATAAGGCAGAAGAATGGTCGGGGGTCTTACAGCTTAGAAATGTTCAGAGTTGCTTGTTCAAAGTGGCAGTTTGCGAGAAATTCTGGCCACCTACTAATAAACATTTTAGCTGTTGAATTAAAATCTAGAAGCTGCATAAATGTGTAGGTTTATAGGATTGTAGGATTGGTAACGTAGAGTTTGGGTGTTGAAGCAGGGGTTTTTATGGGGTTGTGAACAAGTAGACAGAAAAAACTAAGTAGACAGAAAAACTTTGCCTCTCTTAGGACTTTGAAGGGAAAGCCGTTGATGATGGTAATAATTTCGCTCAACTAAGTAGGTTCTATCAGGTTGAAAAGAGTGTTTTTTAAGTTCTGCTTACAGGTTAAACAAGTATGAAACTGAGGGAAAGAATGAGGAGAACTTGGAATACTTTCCTAGACTTTTGGGTTTTAGCCTCTGCTCCCCACAGCTGTTAAGCTGTCTCATAAAAAAAAAATCTTAAATTCTCTCAACTCAGGTCTTACTAAAATTGAAAAATAACATATACGTACATGCATATATATAGAGGTAGTTGTAGTTTTCTACTAGTACTAAGGCCTCGTTTGGGAACCTTCATTTTTAGCCAAAAAGTCAAAAAGTTACTAAATTAGCCAAAAAGCCAACAACTCATACCAAAAAGTCAAAGATTCTCTTCTCTCTACTTTTTGCACATCTTTTCGTAAAAAGTCAAAAAATCATCCCAAACATACTAGTTTTTTTTAGCTCATATTTTAGCCAAAAAGTTACTAAATTAACCTGTTCCCAAACGAGGCTTAAGACTAAGAATTTAAAATAGGAAACTTCTAACTCTTTTACTGCTAAGACTAAGACCAAGACTCTTTTATACCCTACTAAACACCACTCATGAAGACCTGTTAATATATCTTGACCTCTGTTATCAGAATCTTACGATTCGCGATTCGATACGCAATTTTTGCAAAATCGATACGAATCTATGAGTGAATCTATTTTGGAAGTGAATCTCTACTGAATCGCACGATTCACAATTGATTCATGATCCGATTCACTTTTTACGATTCATGCAATTTTTAAAATT
This sequence comes from Camellia lanceoleosa, assembly GCA_025200525.1. Taxonomy (NCBI): domain Eukaryota; kingdom Viridiplantae; phylum Streptophyta; class Magnoliopsida; order Ericales; family Theaceae; genus Camellia; species Camellia lanceoleosa. The sequence goes on from CM045760.1 coordinate 190,422,185, forward strand.
ATTGTGTTGAACATATTTTTGAATCATTTTTTTCGATCTTTTTAGTGAAAATGACATAATACAACTTCTAATAGCATTTAATACCAAAATAACCAACCTATATATATGATTTGTTATTATTTTAGTGATTATGGAGTTTTTTATAGGATCCAATCAGATTCAGTCAGACCTAATATATTTTTAACATTTTTTCTCATTTTTTTCCCCTTTAAAAAATTGTAATATATCTTCTAAAGATGGTTAAGATTAAAGTTACACTATGAATTATCTATTACTATTTTATTAAATTGAATATTACATGTGTGAGGTCAATTATACCTTTTAAAATGTTTTAGGCTTTAAAATAAAATATTCTAAATAATTCTTTTTTATTATTTGCTCACTCTTACTTAATTCTTTCTTATTATTTGCTCACTCTTACTTAGAAAAGTATATATGCTTATTGTTCAAATATCAATATCGTTGTTAACTATTGTTACATTAGAAATTAATAGTTTGTCTATTTGGTTATTATCTTTATTAAGAATGGTTGATAAAAAATATCTATTAAAATAAAATAAAAAAGTAAGATGGTGATTTTACATAGGAACCTTTATTAACTTCTTACTTATTAAATTACGTGATTATCATTCAAAATAACCTTTTTGTTGATTTAAGTCTAAATATTTTATATTCATAAGATATATTTAACATCTAAATGTGTAGATATATGCTTTTAAGTAATTTAGAAAAAATGACCGAATCTTTGTGATTCACGATTCGATTCGATTCGTGATTCGGTACGAGGCCATTTCGATTCACGATACGAATCCCGATTTGACAACTATGATCTTGACCCTAAGACTAGACTACAGCCTATGTCCAGCAGATTTGAAAATTATTAATGTTTGATTGGCTTCTAAAATCTCACACTTTTAAAGTGAACAGCAGCACATTAAACTAGTCTAAATTGAAACTTGGCTTACTATCGTTGCCCCTTTGGATCAAAAAGGCTTCTTGATTGTCACTGGGCCTATAGCATTTGCTCTAGTTTTCATATTTGTCATCTGTTGGAAAGTTTGATATGCAATTTTGGGTCCCTTTACTAACAACTTAAGCTTTTGAAACTTGTGGTGATCACATATTACCAGAGCTCAGGTTATTGGAGGTCATGGTTTCAAGTCTTTCCATTTGCGTTTGTTTTCCCATTTGCATTATGCTTCTCTCCATGTTAGGATGTTTGCATCGCTACATGCAAGGCAGGGTTGCACGTTGGGGTAGGCCCCATCCCAATTGTCTGCCCCCACATTTTTAAGGGTTTGCTATTGAAATTTAAGCCCATAGGGCGGGGCTAGGCTGAACTTTTAGGCCCGTTTATTAAGTGGGAAAGACTTGAAAAAAATAGTTCTTGAGCCTAGCCCAACCCGACCCAATTTATATATTTTTTATACTTTTATATTAAATAAATGCACATATATAATTTATTTAGTTTTATTTTTGACTAAAAGAATACACTTAAGAGGGAAAATATACTCATCAAGTTTGAACTTAGGATAACGAAAAAGGAAAAAAGTAAAGGGGTTGAACTTGGGATGTAAGGAACAAAAACTAAATGTTTGTGCCACTTAACTCCAAAGTTATTTGATTTTTGTGTTGAACATTTAGGCCCAGTGTTGGGTCGGTTTTATGCACAGGATTTCTTTGTTTTTTCTAGTTTAGGCCTGGCCCATTCGATGCCCACGCTTACACATGAATGAGCGTATTAGATAGCTTGATAAGCATTGTTGCGTCCCTTTCCTGACAACTTAAGCTTTTGGGACTAACATTCTCCACTCAAGAGATGAGACATAACAAACCACCATTACATTTGTGATGAATTTGCATGCTATGCTTGTTATCTACTTCTACTTTTATAAGCTCTCACTGATCTTGTGCGTCAAAATGTTGTAACTCAATACCTTTTATGGAAATATATGGGACTGTTATTATTGAATTTCTTTAGCTTTCTCTTTTGCATTTAAGTATCCTTTCCCTAGTTTCTTGAGAAATGATGTGGTTGCTGCTGCATTTCATTTTGTTCCCATGGTTGCCACTCAATAATGTGTGTTGTTGACACTTGATGTATTGAAGTAATTCAATTCTCTTTGTAGGCTCTTATGTACCCTCTTCTCGTGGCTTGTAAATCAATAAGCAATTTACGTAGAGCTGCAGCTCAAGAAGTGGTTGACAAAGTTCGGCAGCATAGTGGTGTACTTGTGGATCAGGTGAAACAACAAAAAATAATAATAATATTAATAGGCTGGTGGTTTTTGCAGTATTTTTGTTGGTCTGACGATTTATTTTTTATTATGAAGGCACAACTTGTGTCACAGGAGTTAATCAGGGTCGCAATACTTTGGCACGAAATGTGGCATGAGGCACTAGAAGAAGCCAGTCGTTTATATTTTGGTGAACATAATATTGAGGGAATGCTTAAGGTGTTAGAACCATTGCATGAAAGGCTTGAGGAAGGGGCAATGAGAAACAATACAAGCATACAAGAAACAGCTTTCATTCAGGTATTTTTCTGATTTTCATTATTAAAAAAATTGGCCTCCATGAGTAAAAGTAAAAGAAAAAAATGCTTCTGTTGCATAATCTGGTCCACATTTTGAAATACAATTTTAAAGAACTTGGGGCTAGCTAATTGCTCCAATTTGCTGCTGCCAGTGTCTTTCTAACTAAGCTATCTTTTTATAGCATCAGATGTTGAATCAAGAATTGGAGCTCTTTCAATAAATACTGGAACTTTTAATCTCCAGATCCTTCACTTAATAAACTGTATATCAACTTGGACATTTTGTTAACTATTACACCTTCACATGACTATCAGGCATACCACCATGAATTATTAGAAGCTTATGAGTGCTGCATGAAATATAAGAAAACTGGAAAAGATGCGGAACTTACTCAGGTATAAATGATCTTTACAACTCAGGTTCTCTATCTTACTTGAATTGTTTGTATTCTAAATTGGCATATTTGTCATATTGTATTCCATATTTGGTACTACTACTGTTACTAGCCATGATTGTCATAGGTATCATTACTGGTCAACCTTGTCATGAATGGTATGAGGTTGGTCAGACCTAATCTGTTCAATGTTTCTTTTTTCTTGTCCCCTCTCTATTAAGTTATTGCTCTTTGCCTTCAGTCCATTACCTATCCTTCCCCTCACATTTCTTCCATTCGCCTTCCTAGTGTCATCAATCATTTTATCACACTTGGACAAGTTGCGTGCTTGACATTGATTTAAAATTACTTTCTAGGTGGATGCCCTTGATTGTGATGCTTTCTGCTTCTCTTTAAGTTCTTTTTAAGGAGCCTTTTTGTGATTATTCTGTTGTGCTAAACAACTGCTCAAATGAAGAAAATAATCACATCGCTTTTATTAGTGTTATGGAAAAATCATCAAGCTCGATGATCAAATCTGGTGCATATTAGATTTTCTAGCCTTTTCAGATTAGATTTTTTGTCTCACCTGTCAGACTATTTTTACATGCTTGACTAAATTCTTAGTTGGTTATCTCATGGATAGTGGAATCAAATGGATTGTCATTGATTAGTTAAATCAAAGGTTAGATTTGTGTCTAATCTTAGAACCCTCAACTAATTGAAGTCCTTTTTATATTCTGTGAAATATGTCAAATGCAATACATTTTTCTGTTGATATTTTGCCTGCATGCATTTATTTGCATGGCCATATGGTTCTGCCTGGTTACCTGCTCACAACTGTTCACCCATCTGTTGTCATGACCTGGAGTTACCAAGTTGAAGGTTATTTTTTGACCAGGCCTGGGATCTGTATTATCATGTCTTCAGAAGGATAGATAAGCAGCTTCAAACTCTTACTACCCTAGACCTGCAGGCAAGAATCATTTCTGTCTTTATGTCGGATTCTCATGTGTTGCTACTCCAATATTAACCTGTTTTCCTTTTTGCATAACTAGTCTGTTTCCCCCGAATTGTTAGAGTGCCGCAATTTGGAGCTTGCTGTTCCTGGGACATACCGAGCAGGTAAAATCTAGGTCATGGTTCGAGGAAAGACTAACTTTAATGGTCTATTCTGTAAAGTCTATTGGAGTAAATCTAGTTTTCACCACAATACATTTACGTGTGCCCTTTTACAATATTTCAGATTCACCAGTGGTGACAATTTCATCGTTTGCACCCCAGCTTGTTGTCATAACATCTAAACAGCGACCTAGGAAATTGACAATTCATGGAAGCAATGGAGAAGATTATGCTTTCCTATTGAAGGGACATGAAGATTTACGCCAAGATGAACGTGTCATGCAGGTTTTTTTCTACTTTCTACTGGTTTTGCCTCGTAATGTTTGTTAGTGGATGATGATGTTCTCGAGATGGCTAGGATTCTGAAGCATATAATGGTTATATTTTCTGCATTAGTTTTGCTTGTCTGGTTTATTGTCGCATCACTCTATTAAGGACATTTTAATTGAACTTTACATGTGTTCCCAGCTCTTTGGATTGGTGAACACTCTGCTGGAAAATTCTAGGAAAACTGAAGAGAAAGATCTTACTATTCAAAGATATTCCGTCATTCCATTATCTCCAAACAGTGGATTGATAGGGTGGGTCCCAAATTGTGATACCCTGCACTATCTCATTCGGGAATACAGGGATGGTAGAAAGGTCTGTTAAAGTACATTGGATACCCCCCCTAACCCAATCTCTATATTACTGCATTTCATCTTTTTCTTATGAAAGCTTCTGGTTTATAGATCATCTTAAATCAAGAGCACAAACATATGCTTAGTTTCGCTCCGGATTATGATCATTTGCCACTTATAGCTAAAGTAGAGGTCTTTGAGTATGCTCTGCAAAATACCGAAGGAAATGACCTAGCAAGGGTATGTTTTCTCTGAGTAGTATGCTGCATGCGGTTCTCTCTCTCTCTCTCTCTCTCTATATATATATATATGTCGTTCTTGTTTTTTTGCTCAAGTTGTTTGATTTGGTTCTTGATAGGTTCTTTGGTTAAAAAGTCGCACTTCTGAGGTTTGGCTAGACAGGAGGACAAATTATACTAGAAGCTTGGCTGTCATGAGCATGGTATTAGTTCCTCTTCATACTTGTTTAAATCTCTTCCTAAAAATAGCCAGACTTTCTAGCATGTCATTCCATAAAATCAGCATGATGTAGCTCCCTTTTTTTTTTTTTCCTTTTTTTTTTTTTTAATTTATTTATTTAGGAACCTTTTATGTTTGAGAAATTTCCATATACATAGAAACATATATACATATACAAAAGGTTAGACCCCATGCACAAGGCTCCTGCTTATGGAACAGTCTGAGAGTGGTAAATTGGTAATACATGTATATTAAAGTAAAATGTATGCCATTTAATTATATACTTATCTCTCTTTAGTTAGATGCTCTTAGCAGCATATTCAATTTGTTCAGTTTGCTAAATCCATTTATTTGTCTGTCGTACATGCTTCCTTGGTGCACATTTGGATCCTTATGTTCAGAGGTTGGATGATCCTTATGTTCACTGGTTTTCTGTAATATTCTTGAAATCAAGCTTTTGCTATTATCTAGAAACTCACAATTACCTGAAATCAACTATATATGTGGACACCCCCATATGTTTTTTGGCACTTAGCTTTGCCCATTTTGTAGCGTGCTTGCTATCCTTCATGACGTAAAATGACTAAGATCTATGTATTTCTTTTCATTTCTTTTTGTTGCAGAATTGTGTTTTAAGAAATTGTGTTTTAAGATAGGTGGTACATGTTTCAGGTTGGTTACCTTCTTGGCTTAGGTGATCGACACCCTAGTAACCTAATGCTGAATCGTTCCAGGTATTTTATGATTGGAAAAGAACAGGCAGTTTAATTATGATTAATGCTTTGTTTGTTTCTGCGGAAAACATTTTCTGGGAAAAAAATTCTGGAAAACATTTTCTATAGAAAACTTTTTCTAGAAAATGTTTTCTTATGTTTAATTGTGTTCTTGAAACTAATGATGTACTAATAGTTGCATAAGTGGTGGTGGTAGGGGCGGCGGGGGGGGGGAGGCGGGGGTGATGGTGGTTGTGGTTGTGGTTGTGGTTGTGGCCGTGGTGGTGTTGGAGGTGATGGTAGTGGTGCTAATGTATTGCCATTGATGAAAGTTTGATTCGGAAAACATTTTTCACTTTTTAAAATTAGAAAACATTTTCCATTGACCACAGAAAATGCTTTTTGTTTTCATTGTTGTTTTCTGTTGTACCAGATGCCAAAAAATGCAGAAAATATTTTTTGAAAAATATTTTCTGCCCATACAAACGGAGTGTAAGGTTTTCAAAGTATTCATATTATGTCATCTTGCAGTGGGAAGATATTGCACATTGATTTTGGAGACTGTTTTGAAGCTTCAATGAACAGAGAGAAGTTCCCTGAAAAGGTAGGCTGTTCTAATTTTTAAGTACTGCTGACAAAACTTGCAGATGAATGGCCTATATGTCATTACCTTTTTGTCAAGTCATCTTACATGAAAGTGGTAATGTAGGTTCCCTTCCGATTGACTAGAATGCTTGTGAAAGCTATGGAGGTTAGTGGTATCGAAGGCAACTTCCGCTTGACATGCGAAAATGTGATGCAAGTTCTCCGAACACACAAGGACAGTGTCATGGCTATGATGGAGGTACCATAATTTCTCTGTTCTGTATCTGTTTCGGTGACATTTTTCTTGACTAGTTTGGTTCTAATCAAACTAGAACATGTTTCTGTAAAACTTATCATCCCACTTTTTATTGGGAAATAGAACAGGTAACATACACGTTATGGCTTGAAAATTTGTGGACAGTCATTGACGAGAGAACCATTTAAAGTATTAAGTAGCTAATATTATGTGACAAGGGAGCTAATTTTAGTTCCACGCACTTTTTAGGCCTTTGTTCACGATCCTCTAATAAACTGGCGGCTTTTCAACTTCAATGAAGTCCCACAAATGTCGACTATTGTCAGCACTCATGTCCCCGCAGTTGTGAATAGTGAAGAAACTGCTCCAAATAGGGAGCTGCTTCAACCTCAACGGGGTGCTCGAGAGAGGGAAATTCTTCAGGTACTAAAAAAATTGGTTTTGTTAAAAATTTTGCCAATGTGCTAATGGTTAGTTACGCTTATAGCTTTGAGGGGTTATTCGCAGGCTGTCAATCAACTAGGTGATGCAAATGAGGTCTTGAATCAGCGTGCTGTGGTTGTTATGGCTCGGATGAGTAATAAGCTTACAGGACGTGATTTTTCTACTTCTTCTTTGGGATCAACCAACTCCACTCAACTTGCAGTAGACCACAATACCATGATCTCTGGAGAGACTCGCGAAGTTGAACATGGTTTATCTGTTAAAGTACAAGTCCAAAAGTTGATTCTGCAAGCTAGATCGCATGAAAATTTGTGCCAAAATTATGTCGGGTATGATATCACAGCTTATTAGTGATCCTTTTTTATGGTTATATGCATCTGAATTGTTAATTTTTTTTATGTGTGAAGCTCATATATACATATGTACAAAGCTCATATTTTGTTCAGGTATTTGGTAAGGATCTCCTTTCAATTTCTGCCCTCTTTAGTTCTATTTCTTGAAGGTGGTTACGCAATGCAAAAGCTATTTAAAATGAACCTCATAGGAGGCAGATAATGGAAACTCATACAAACTTATTACCCAAAAAACAAAAAAAATAACTTGCAATATTTTAAACCACTAAAAATAGTCCCCGAGAGCTTTCACTCAACGTCATGTTCGTTTACATAGCAAAACACCGCATAAGAATTAGTCAAACAGAAATTTGAACTAGAATTTAGCACTGTTAATATAGTGTAGACCGCAGCCGTAGAAAGATCTCACGTAATTTTAATATTGCAAAAAAGCCTAGCCTTGTTACAGGGTCTCTGGTTCTCTAAATGTTATCTGACAGCTTCTGTTTTGATTCTTTATATTGTACACTAGCTTTTTTTCATTCTTTCCCATATATTCCAATTCTACAACCTTTAGACTATTTCTCCACAATGCTAACGTTGCACACTCCATGGATGAGTTTTTATTTCATGTCTTAACGTTGCGCTCTATTTTTGCTTGTCACAGGTGGTGTCCTTTTTGGTAACTGGAAGACTCGACCACACTGTACATGTACATATGTTGTGTATATATGTGTTATATCTTTGAATTGTCCTAGTACCTAATGGGCTTATATCCCTGTTATTTATGTTATTTATCTTGTTGTTTGTATATATAGCAGCTGTGTTTTAAGTGAGCATTCTCATAAAATATCCATGATGGCAAAAGTTGTATTTAACCAATGCTTAAGGTGTAATCATCCTCTAGTAAAGTAATGACTGTACATGTATGGCAATATATTTTGCTCAGATTAAATTTATGAGAGCGCTACAAAGCAATTACTAGTTTGTGGTTGTAATCATGCTCCATGTTACTGAGCACAATTTTTCATTTTTTTTTTTTTTATATCTATCTTTTTTAATATTTAGTTTTATTTTTATATTTGATGCAATTTATTACTGAAAGGGTGCAAATGTTTTGTTTTCAGCTACCAGTAGCCAGAAAGATCTACATCCAGGTTTCTCCTGTTTTTTGCTAGATATTATGACAGAATCTGCCAAATCGAGCTTAAAAATAACCAACTTTGATATATTTTTTGCATTTTCCAGTTGAGTTCTCATGTCTTTAGTAAAAAAAATTTTAATTATAGTAATTTTATTGAAAATTTTTAAATAAATCAAAGGTGAAATGTGTTTTAATTTATTTGTTTTTTTTGAAATGACAAAGAAAATCTGAACAAAAATGCAGAGGTTTTTTTTATTTGTTTTTAGTAAATTTTTTTTCATATTGTTATCAATTTGTTTTGCTTGTTAGACGCATCAAAAGTGTGTATATATATATATCTCAAATAAAATGGAGCAGGACAAATAATTGAAAAGTAATGGATGTACGAGTAAACCATGGATTGAATTATACAAATGATCACTTTGGGTGTGTTTGGTAACATTTACGTTTTCAGTTTATATTTACAAAAATAAACTGGTTTTTGTTTATTTTTAGAAAAACATAAACTACAAACGCATTTGGTAATTGACAAAATGTTTAAAAAATTTTAAAAATATAAAAAGTGAGAAATGGCAAGTGGCGGCGGAAGACGATGGTGGAAAGTGGTGACGGTGAGTGGTGGGTAGCTGGTGGTGGTGGGTGGTGGCGGGTGGGTGGGTGTGGTGGGTTGTAGGTGGTAGCGAGTGGGTGGTGGTAGTGGGTGGCGAGTGGTGGTGGCAGGTGGGTGGCGGGTGGTGGTGGTAGTGGGTGGTGGTGGGTGGTGGTGGTGGGTGAGGCGATGGGCGGTGGCGGGTGGTGGTGGCAGTGGTGGTGGGTGGGTGGGTGATGGTGGCGGTGGTGGGTGGTGTGGTGGATGGTGGGTGGTGGTGGCAGTGGATGGTGGTGGATGGTGGTGGTGATGGGTGATGGTGGGTGGGTGGTGGTGGTGGTGGTGGGTGTGGTGGTGGTGGTGGCGGTGGTGGTGATGGTGGATGGTGGTGGGGGTGGTGGTGGTGCAGGGGTGGTGGTGGTGGGTGGTGGTGGGTGGTAGGGTGATGGTGGTGGTGGTGGTAGTGGTGGTGGTGGTGGTGGTAGTGGTGGTGGTGGTGGTGGTGTGGGTGGTGGTGGTGGGTGGGTGGTAGTGGTGGTGGTAGTGGTGGTGGTGGTGGGTGGTGGTGGCGGTGGGTGGTGGATGGTGGTGGTGGTGGTGGTGGCAAGTGGTGGTGGTGGTGGTGGTGGTGAGGGTGGCAAGGGTGGGTGGTAGTGGTGGTGGTGGTGGTGGTAGGTGGTGTGGTGGATGGTGCGTGGTGGTGGTGGTGGCGGCGGTAGCGAGGGATAGGTGGTGGTGACGAATGGATGGCAGGTGGGTAGTGGGTGGTAGTGGCGGGTGGTGGGTGGTGGTGGGTGGTGAGTGGTGGTGGCAGGTGGTGGTGGTAACGGAAGACGGTGGTAGAAAATGGTGGCGGGTGGTAACTAATGTTGGGTGGTAAAAAAAACTCAAAAAACTAAACACATTTTTGTGTTTTTTTTTTTTTATAAAGCAAGTCATTTGATTTATAAATCAAAAAATTTACCAAACAAGTTTTTATTTGAGTTTTTAAAATTTTTGTAAATATAAACAGAAAACTAAAAACGTAAGTGTTACCAAACGGCACCTTTGTAATTATATTTTTTACTCCCTATTTTTTTTTTGAAATTTTCCCTACAAAAAATAACTAGAATATTTATATATATAATAAATTTAAAAAGTCACTAATGAGGAACAGAAAACTGTCACAAAAAATTTGAAAAATCACAAAAAATAAAAAATAAAAAAATCTGAACAAACTGAAAAGTCCTGTGGATTCAGAAATGGGGGGAAAAGAGCCCTGAGGTTTGGAACCAAATTATATAAAGAAAAATACTTGAGACCTTATTTTCAATTAATTTGTGATCACTCATATTTATTATTTTATTTTTTTTCCTCTCCCTCTCACAAATGCTGTGGAGTTTGTGAGGATCTAAAACATTACTGTTATACAGATGATCACTTTGTAATTATATTTTTTACACCCTTTTTCCTACAAAATTTAACTAAAACATTTATATGAAATTTTAAAAAAAAAAGTCACTGAAGATAAATAGTAACCTGTCAATTTTTTTGAAAAATCCAAAAAAAAAAAAAAAAAAAAAAAATCTGTACAAACTGAAAAGTCTAGTGGATTCTGAAATGAGGGCAAAGAGCCCTGGGGTTTGGAACCTATAGTATCTCAAGTTTCTTGCCAAGATTTGTGGCACCAAACGAATAACAATAACAGTCACTTCCATTCACATAAACACGAGAAAGTCAAGAAAATACAAAATTAAAGGGCACAACTTCACTTTCCTAAGAATTATTGAATTTGCACGATTAGGAAATTCAAGTAGAGTAGATGAAGTGACCACGATCGACCCTCCTTTGGAAGAAAGGCTACAGAGAATTGCATCGGGTCAATGCCCCCGAGAAAGTTGGAGGCAAATGAAATCCTCATACACCAAAACCATAAATCAGCTCATTTTGCCTAGAAAGAAAAAGAAAGCAAGAAAAAACCATTGAGAATAAGATTGCAACAGAATTTTATACGCGACACAGGCTTTGACAAGATGACAAATCATACCAGCAAGCTAAAACCATATCCTTCTCGATTTCTCCAAAGATTAAACTTGCAAGTAAACATCATACACAACGGATACATTCCCAGTTAAATACCAGGCCGTTTCTTGTCCTTGCTATGCATGAGGCTTAGAAGAAAATCTGTAAATATATGCTCGTATTCCGGCATTTTCCCAAACCCTGCAACAGTTCCAAAGAGTTTGTTGAATAACACTGAAAAAAACTCGAGCAAAAGTGAAGCACACATTTGCAGAAAGGATTAGCAAGTCCTACATTACATGATTACGACATGATGTTTCAAATGTGCAATGTCCACGTTGGACAGGAGAATACGATTTGGTTATCGCATTCTCACAAATCAGATGATGAAACTACTGTCAAAGATGCACCAAATAGCCAGGCCCTAAACAAGTAACAATTCACACTCCTATGCACCTAAAAAGCATGCTTCTTTTCTGCTTTAACAATTATAAAAAAGGAAGGTACTTTTCTTTGATCATTTTTGCATTTACAAAAAATGACCATCTACAAATTGCTCAAAGGATTTTGAATCCTCGTAATTCTAAATTTCAAGATCATTGAATGCACAGGCATAAAGTAGGGGAATTATTATTTTTCAAATTCCCTGTCAAGTGAACTTGATCACACACTTTTTCATACTCAAACATGATATTTAAGTGTTTTTGTGTGCCCATCCAAGTGGGCATGCGCACGGGCACTCTTGCTCGTGTGTGTGTGTGTGTGTGTGTGTGTGTGTGAGAGAGAAAGAGAGAGAGAGAGAGAGAGCATTCCAGTTCAACGATTGCATACAATATCATGAAGGAGATAAAAAAAAAAATATATGATATCAACTGAGGACAGGTTCACTTGCCAGGGAAGTAGTTGATATCGATAACATAGTATAGATCTCTAGTTCCATTCTCTCGAATCATATCTATATTGAACAGCCGGAGACCCTAAAACATGCCCAAACGGAAAAAATAGTCATCATTAAAATATAACCAGCCGTGGAGTACAGCCACTGGCAAACAATAAATTGAAACAATGGAATAAACAACAGAAAGCTACCAGTCGACGACGCAACTCCTTTGCAAGTCTCTCAAGCAAAGGCGTTGGAGGCAGTTCTGCAATAACACGCTAAATTTATGTAAGTGAACTTGTACGGCCAAAAAAAGCATTTTTAACGCACTTCTTTCCACAAATGAAGTCAAGCATCAAACAGCACCCAGACATTGATGCGAGTAGGTATATCATGTGTGGCCATGAGACCTAGGGAAGAGGAACTTGCAGTGGTACCATAGTCTACGTTACATGGACTCTTCAAAACAAATTAAATACCCATGTTATACACTTTGACACTTGGACAAGGGTGTGGGAAATATGTCCGATACTTTCCATCAAACACATCTTATATATTTGTATGGGTAAATTACACTTACACCCCCTGAGGTTTGTGTTTAATACATATCTCCCGCTAACGTTTAGGAAATTACACTAACCTCCCTCTTATTGTAATTATTTAGACGGAATGAAGACATTGAACTCATGCACTCTCTCTTTCCTTACTTTACTTTACTTCCTCTGTTTTTTTTTTTTTTTTTCTCTCCTTTGCTTTACTTTTTTTTTTTTTTTTTTTAATTCACTCTAAGTTGTTGCCTTTTATATAAGGGAGGGGATTTATGAAATGAGACTATTAACCACAAGGGTGGAAATGTAGGCTATGTTTGGTTTGGCTTTGTAGAGTGATTTGGGGAAAATTTTCTAAAAAACTTGTTTGGTTTGTAATTTTTCTAAAACAATTTTCAAAATCACTCTCTCTTACAGATCAATCAATCACTTTTTTTTCTCTCCTCTCTCCTTCTCAATCATTTTTTCTTTCACACACATCTACTCAATTACAACAAAATATCAAATCATTCCAAACTCCCAAACTCCAAAACTACTTTCAAAATACACAACTAAACAAATCAAAAAAAATTTCTAAACTCTTTTCCCAAAACAATTTTTAAAAATTACTCCCTCAAAACCAAACCAAACAAAACAAACCCGTAATTTTCAAAACGTCAAAGGGGTGGAATGTAATTGGGCTAAACCTCAGGGGGTGTCAGTGTAATTTACCCTATTTGTATTTCATTGTCATTATATATATATATATATATTATTGTATAATTACTATAAAATGAGTAAAAATTCTCTTTTGACATTATATGTTACATATATTACCAATTTATCTCACATTACATATTAAAAATGCAAAAATATAACCCTTTTTGCTAAGTCCACGTACCCTTAAATTTGAGGTTTGATGGGCCGCCCCCGCCCCAACACCCGTACCCGAATCCATGTAACATAGCCCATAGTTAAACACATTCTAACAGTTAAACGCAAGCTATGAGCAATAAACCTCAAATAAAATACCAACATAATTGAGAGAGAAGCTTAGCAAGAAGAAAAAAGGAAATGAGAGAGAGAGAGAGAGAGTCATAAAACTCACCAGCAACAGCAGGGTCTAGGTTAGCATCTTCAGCAGAAGCTGCAGCACATGAAACCCTCGGGAAACGGAATACACCAGCAATTTTAGATAGCTCAGGTTTACTTACATCTGGTAGAGAGAAGCGCCTAACTACCTTTATTGTTTCCCCAATAACGTAAACCTTAAAGAGAACACCACCTACAAGGAGGCAAGTAGAAGATGGATTCTAGTTAGAAAGATGCTATTTGGGCTATGGATGGGGTAAAAAAAAAAGGGCTGCTCGTGCATTTCTGCAACCAAAATACCATGATTGATGAACTCCTGAACAACAAAAGGAGGTTCAAGTTTTGAGAGGGAGTATTCGTCATAAGCAATAAATAGTTCATGGGACTTTGCACTTCCATCCACGAACAGTGGTTTCATGACTGGAAAAGTAGAAGCAAAAGAACAATTAACAATGTCAGTTTGGGGCAGGTTACCAGAAGGATTAAATTTGCATAATACCAAATTATAATGGTCTGTTCTTATGGCCATTGGGATTAGTGACACAAATATAGAATTTTAAGGCATATTATACTGCATTAGGAGTCAAGTTGTTCGAAGCTTGAATCAGCAGGTTTACACGGTAAATGAGAAAACACAAGAACTGAGAAGGAATACCTAGAGGTAGCTTTAACCCAGCTTTAGTAACGTCAACAGGGATGGATAATGGATCTTCAGCGACAACCAGTTGCCTTGGGACACCAACTTTTCCTACAACAATAATTGAAAGCCCAAACAAATTGATCATATATTCAAGTACTGGTCAATGGAGCAAAAGTTACCACATAAAAGCTCCCTTACATGAGCAACAGAATTAGTTTGAATCTTATGAATACATCTTCCAGCAAACAACGATTAGTCCCGCATATAATCTATTTCCAAGAAAAAGTAAAATAATAAAGAGACAGTGATATAAGAATAGATCAGAAATCAGCAAGATGGTACAGACACTACCATAGCACTCGGGCAAGTTGAGATCAGCCACATCCTCAAGCATGGACTCACGGTTGTATACATGTTGTATGGCATGCGGAGGATCAAGAACAATAACTTCTGGATGTTTTAGCCTGTAATCCTTCAAAATAAAAGAAAAATAGGAGAAGTATGCTGTCAAGGCATGAAAAATTTTGAACCACAAACCATAAGGAATAATTTAAGTAGATTAAATTCCAGCTCTGATTGTCTATAGCATGAATCTATATAACGATGCTATAAAAATTCCAAAGTTCTATTCTAGATTGGATGAAATAGCATTGCACTTATTCATTAAAATCAGAACTGTTTTTTTTTTTTTTTTCCTTCACAATAATCATGATGAGTTTCATCCTTGTCATTTTAAAAGCTTTTTAGGGAAACAGTTTAATTGTTGCATAAATGCTATAAAAGATCTTACAAGCAAGGCCAAATTGTGAGTTAGTTTTGAATTTCTACTCAATGGAATATCAGACTTACTAACATCAATATTATGCTGCCGCATACTCGCCAAGAATAATGAGATTTTGACATCAAAATGCAAGTGAGCAATTACAAACACCTATGAGGATATAACATGGGACACTCAAGATTACAAAGAGCCCTTCAACATGGTCTATGTAGCAGGGGTTAGTATAAAAGCACAAGCCAATTTAAGATATAAGCAATGAGCTACTAGTCATAACTCTCATTATCAAATTGAGACAGCAAGGTAGCCTTCTTATGAAGATGTAAGAAATAAAATTAAATAAAATAAAAATCAGTAGGGGTTAGTATGAAGTTAGCAGAAGCCAAATTAAGATATAAGCAACGAGTTAATAGTCAAACTCTTATATTCTCCAATTGAGACTGAAAAGTAGCTGTCGAGAATATTGCTGGTATAAAGATGTAATCTCTCTCTCTACACGGCATCTGAGCATCGAATCGATGAAGGAAAGGATTAAAATTGATGGACTGTTCTTCCCTTCCTTTCCCTCTTTTCTCTTCTATCTTCTTTTTTCTGTCCTAGGTTGTCTAAGTTAAGTAACAAGCTAGGTATGATAGATAATCTATAATTCAACTTAAGGTGCAGTGTTGAGAATATTTATATGTATAAAGGAGCAAATATGTAATTAACTATTTTTGGTAGCAGTAATAAAAATGAGGGTACTAACCCATCATGGGTTATGTTCTCATTGTTATTTCTCTTGATCTGTGATCATTGCTCAAACTTTCAACAGTAGCCTTGCATAGAAGATATAGAAAACAAATTATGAGTTCTTAAGACAAAAAGAAATTTACTATGGCACCTAAATTTTAATGAATCTCTCCATAAGTCTGTCTCTAGATTAGCAACATCGATAGGATTAAAAAAATGGAGGTATGACTCCATTAGGTACAAAAAGGGGGTTTGCAGACTTGGGCCATAAGAAGGTCAAAGTACCCAGAAATCTATCACATACAGGAACTGCTTGAGCTATATTTGGTATCCCTGATCCCTTTCCTTGGTAAGGTTTGATTGAAATCCAAAAGTCTTATTCTGACCACAGGAAGGATGACTTTGCCACTGCTTATATGTATGTATGCAACATTCTATTAGATGGAGAGGAGTTTTCAAACAACCTTTCAAAGCTCTAAATGGTTACATGATGTAGCTAAGTAACAGTTCTACAAGATCTTCTTTTCCTCTTGTTTTCCTATCTTCAATTTTCTGATCTTTAAAAGCCTTTGAGATTAAAAGAGCCTTT
Organism: Camellia lanceoleosa; assembly: GCA_025200525.1. Classification (NCBI taxonomy): domain Eukaryota; kingdom Viridiplantae; phylum Streptophyta; class Magnoliopsida; order Ericales; family Theaceae; genus Camellia; species Camellia lanceoleosa. The sequence continues at coordinate 190,438,595 of CM045760.1, forward strand.
GTTAACCCCTTTATAGTGCCAAAAAGTTTAATTTCATAAGCAGAACACCTTTCATTCTTCAAGCACTTAAACCTGTAGCAATAAAAGTTCTCCAACCCGTAGCAATATATATTCTAAGTAGACCTTGAAGACCTTCCTTAAAGCCATCCAGTGCCAACCTTGCCCCAACCATAAGTATCAATCTAAATATCAAAGATTCTTTTGTTCTCTTGGGCAAATCAACAGTTCACCCTTTGAGATCCACAAGCCAAACAATGGGACTAACTTTAGGGAGCAATTTGAACAATCCAATTAGCTTATTAGAAAGAAGAGAAGAAAGGAACTAGAAGGGTGGGAGGAACAACAGTAACTTTAAGATATGAAACAAACAGAGAATGGTAGTTAAATAGGAGCCATGAGGTTCCAAGGACACCACTCAGGGTCCTCCAAAAGGACTAAGCATGAAATGTAAGAGAAGAGAACAATGAAGACTCTCTCACCAAAGGCCCTCCCAGAATCTTATAAAGAAATCAAACCCAACAAGGCATATAATCTGAGCTTGAGGTAAGCTAACAGCAATACTACTGCAAATAAAACCCTAATAAAGCAGATACAGATTTAAAAGTGAATAGTGCAGCAGCCAACCAAGAACTTTGAGCTAGAGGGGGGAGTAAGGCTGTTGCCAAGAACTTCAGTAACACAAATTTTGTCAGTCTAAATTTATCATCTGATCCAGTATAGAAATGAAACAGAGTACAAATTATATTAGCGGGAGTTGCATGTTAAAATTGTTTGTGTGAGTCAGCTATCACACCAAAAAAAGAAGAAGAAAACAAAAAACACTCATATTAAGTTGCAAAACACTTTCTTCTTTTTTTCAAACTAAAGATGTAGTAACTAGCAGAAGCATTTATACAAGGATGAACTATTACACCAACAAAAGGAACACTCATATCAAGTCACAAAATCTTTCTTTTTCTTTTTGGAAGTAAAAGATGTAGTAACTTTAGGCAGTTATACAAGGACAAATTCTGCAAGTGAAATGATCATCATATAGGCTTAATTATATCATAATTTACCACCAATGTTTTATTAATATCTTTGCTTCTAACATGGGTAACTTGCTCAAGCCAAATACAGCAATTGTTGGACAACAATGTGAAACTTTCTAGACTTCCATAGGGTTGCAAACGAACTGAGCTGAGTTGAACTTTTTGGTGTTCAACCTCATTTACTCAGAATTAGTTGAGCTCAAGCTCAAGTTGAGTTTAGATAATCAAGCTTGAGCTTGGCTCGTCAAGTATTTGAGAAACTCGAGCTTGGCTTGAGTAAGCCAGATTAAATAAACGAGCTCAAGTTTTTAAAAAAAAATTAAAGTATTTGCTTATCAAGATATTAAAAAATAAATAAATAAATTATGAGCAAAATATAAAAGAATGCTTATATTAATAATAAATTTCATCAATCAAATATGTAAATTTACACAAACACCAAACACAAAAATAAAATAAATTAATGAAAATTTATTTGATATATTATTAAAGATAAATATTAATTCATTTTCTTTATATTCACGAGCCTTATCGAGCTGAGCTTGGGTCTACTTAAGCTTGGCTCGATTACAAAACGAGCCTAAAAATCGAGCTCAAGCTGTGAGCACAAACTCCAGATATCAAAATCTAAAAAGCATGGAGACAGACACAGAACACGGATACGAAGTCACAAACACACCAACACATCAATTGTTAAAATGGATTCTGTAGTGAACAACATTCCTTCGAATGCAATGCTAGAAAGTCAAGAAAATGAAACATATGTGATATTTTCAGAATAACTGCAAGCTTAGTACCCTTTTATCTATTAGACGGCCTGCACCAACTCAGAAAAGAAATATCAGTTTAAATGAATGCTGATCAAAGGGAGGGAGTGAATAGAGAGAGCTCAAAAGAAAATTTTATGAAATCTCAATCACTTGCAGTGTTGTGAATTCCATAAGGTACACTTTAGAATTGTACATATATTTTGTCAGATGCCGCCCACCAAAAGAGCCAATGGATCAATCAATTGATGCCCACCTCTATTTGACTCAATTCTGGAACCACCAGATGGTCATGGCAAAATCTTCTCCCCATTGCATTCACAAATGCAGGTGGAGCTTGGATCTTCATATAACTTGCATTACTGTGTAGCTAGTGACATGGTCCATGACAACCAGAGGGGTGCAGTTTCAGTATGGAACAAATGAACTGGAACTATTATTGAAGTGAGAGAAAGGATATTACTGAAGAGTACATACAAAGCGTCAAAATTTGAGAAAAAGTTTATATACAAGAGTTTTGTATTTGTATATATATTTAAACACTCCATTCTTGCTATCTCTTTCTGTATGGACTCTTTTCTTCTCTTCTCTTCTCGTCCCGTCTCTCTTCCTGGATTTCCCTCTCTCTCTTCCCTCCAACCTTTCCCGTGTCCTTATTTTTTATGTAGGAATTTCATGTTTCCCTCCAATGTCCCATAATACAGGCCATGCACCCTTTGCATGGTCAAGTTTCATCCATTTTTTAAATTAAAATTCACTATAAAGTACGAGGACACCGTTGTTGTAGTTAGAACATTAGGGACCGAAGTGGACTTCAGGTAAAAGTTGGAGGGTGAAAATTATAATACACCCTAAAAAATGTACATATAACAGTGTCAAAAACCATGGACTCATTCACCCTGAAGCCCAATTTTACAACTAATCCAAGCAAACCAACAAGTATATGATACAAAGAAATAAAAAAAAAGTTCCCTAAAAATTATTGAAAGATTCCATACTTTTTGCAACTATGCTTAGCAACACGCGAACATCTAGATGTATCACAGAAAGTAAAATCCTCACTTGTTTGATTTCTTGAGAGACTGAACTGATCATGATTCATGATAGAGAGCAAAGATTCTGCAGATTATGTCCGACAAAAATGAGTTTTAAAGCCCCAAGAGATCTGGTTGTTTGACCAATGATTGTCAGTTGACAAACTTGACATCTAATCTCCGACATGAATAAGATCGGATAAATTTCATTTCACTAGCGGCATGAAATAATGTGAATTAAAAAATGAATGCCATGTAAGAGAATCCATAGCACAAAATAATACAGTCTGTTCATCAAATGAGATAGTAGAACAAAGGATCATACGGGGGTATTCAAAAAAAAGGAGGATCATAGGGTTTAAATTGCGCGAACCTCAACAACCTGGCACCACTCCTTTCCTGCCAGCTGGAATGAAAATAAGACTTGTCAAACATGAAAAATTACAAAATAACTTATTCCCACTATAAGGGAAGACAATAACTAAAAAAAAATTTAGGAAAGAGAAGCAAAAAATAAAAAAGCAAGAGATAGAAAGGATGTGTTAACATCAGAAAAAGGGCACCAAAAAAAAAAATGGTATATCATAATATCACCACAAGGTTTTAAAAAGAAGAAGTTCTTAACAATTAGTGTCAGGTTTTTTTCCCTTTTTTAGAAGAAATCAACACTAACCTTATGTAAAACAACGTCAAAAGGACCTTGATCTGACAGCGACCTGTTTCTGTCAATGTCAACAAATAATATTCCTTTATTTCTGCAATGATGTATAACAAAACATAGTCAGAGAAGAAACAATAATCTTGGGCACAGACCATTCTCTTTCTTTTTTTATTAAAAAAAAAAAACCGTATATGGGTGCATACAAAATTTGCACCATGTACATGGTTGCATAATAAATTATTAATATAAACATACATATGACACAAATACTAATAAAACATAATACATGAACTAAGTAATTGGCTAGTGGATTTTGGTAATACATAGGAAGGCAAAAAAAATAACAAAAAAATGAAAGAAAGAACGAATGAGAGAATGACTAACTGGGTAAGTGAATCTATCATATGAATAATAATGCAAATTTAGAATCGGACTAAATTTTGTAATATACATTTTGTTTACTTGTATCCGAAAAAAGCTCTCTCTCTCTCTCTCATATGTTAACAATGCCAAAACGGCTTTGGGGGGGGGGGGGGGACTCAACCAGAGGTCAAACTGCACATCTACTGGATCATTGCGGTCTAATTTGGAAATAGTAATTTCCAAATAACCACAAAAGAAACAGTAATCAGATAAATTTTGAGAATTTTACATATTATAAGCAAGTCAGCAAGGACAAGGATTGGTAGTGTAGTTTATAACTAGAGAAGAAAGGATGAGAAATAGACTTTTAATTTGTCACTGTTAACTTAGACTCAAGGGGTATATATGATGGAATATTCTCATTAATCAAGTAGAAGAAACGCCCAAGATTCCAGATACCAAGATATTAAAATGTAAGTGGAGTGATAAGTCAAGCAAACAGTTTTTCGATGACAAATTCCCAAATATTTAACCACAATTGGATAAGGACACCATAACCCCTACCACTGTAGATTCTCTACTGTTACTCACAAGTTTAAAAAAATAAATGATAAAAAAAACACAGTTGAAACTCACAGGCAAAACTTTACAAATTAATGAAAAACTTTATCAATATTAATAATGAAAATCTTAAACTTTTCCATGTATTTGTAATTTTTTTTTTCTTTTTAAGTTACTACTAGATGCTAACAAAACTAAAAAGAATTTCACACACCAAACATAGATATATAAAAAATTGCATTTGCATACATCTATATACAAAAAATTGAAGATGAGAGACAAAATTACAATTTTCAGAACTTGATGATTTGAGATATATAGATATAGATTATACATGGATAGGTGAATGATGGAAGAGGAGGAATGAATGAATGAATAAAATACCTACCGAGCCAAGCAAAGGAGTTTGGGCTGTAAGAAGCTCTTCTTCTTCTTGGAGGTGAGAGCGTAACCGACTACCAGTTTCTGCGGGAGTGGGAAGGCAACGCCGATTGAGTTCACATCGGCTTCTCTCTCTTCATCTTCTTCATCAATGTCCGAGATCTCTCCGTTCAACCTCATAACCCTAGTTTACAGATCACTCAACTTCTAGGGTTCTTGATCACGCTTCTTCCCAAATCAATCAACAAATTCGATTTTTTCCTCTTTCTCACACACTCTGCATATATATATATATATATGTTTGTGTTTATGTGTGATTCTCTCCAGAAGTTGAGTTTTCTCTCTAGATTTTGGAGCAGAGAAATATGAAATGAGTTGGATAGGATTGAGAGAGAGAGAGAGAGAGAAAGAGAGAGAGACAGAGAGAGTGTAATGGTATGTGATCAACCGAGTGTATTAATGGAATGGAAGCAGATTTATTAGAAACTCCGCTTGTTGGAGGTGGTGCTGGTTGATTTTACTGATGTACCCTTGCTATGTGGATTTATTTATTCACGTGAATGCCATTTTGATTAGAAAATTGTTGGTGGTGATGCTTCCATCCATGATGTCGTTCAGTCTATTTGGTTTGAGCGTTTTGGATTAAATTTTTTTAATTTTTATATTTTTTTGTTTTTAGTAAATATTTTTATAATTTTAAATATTTTTTTATTTTTTTAAAGGTACTTTACTTAAATATATTTAAAAAGTAAAAATTTTGTGAAAAAATATTTTAAAAAATTAATAAATACATAAAAATATAAAAAATATACTGAATTCTCATATTTTTTTGTATTTAGTGAATTTTTAAAAAAAAATTCATAAATTTTTTATTTTTTAAGTATATTTATGTTAGGTATGTCTAAAAAGTAAAAAAATATTGCTTAAAATATTAAAAAAATCAATAAAAACAAAATACAAGAAAAACAAGAAAATATAATTTTTTAAAAAATGTTTTTGAAAAACTGTAACCAAGCAAAGTGGCTTTCGTGGACCTATCTACAAATGCTTTTTTTTTTTTTTACATAATAAATAATAATAAAAAATTAAATGTATAAAAAATATCTATATAAAAATATGTGAAGTTGGTCTAATGTTCTAATTTTTTTATTATCGGCGGTCCATTAAACTATCATTAGTATAATTTTTTTTCATTATAACGATACTGCAACAACTTCTATTAATTAATACAGTGGGAGGGGGGAGGGGGTCACTGGGGTGGGGTCTTAAGCTTTATTCTAATTAATATTGTTATCGTGTTCATGTGGATGCAAATAAAAAATAACCTTGATTAAAGATATTCATAAAATTGTATACTAAATAACAAGATGCTCATAAAAAAATTATATTTTGTTAGGATAATTGTTGCTATTCATCCTAAAAAGTAAGGATAATCTACACCTTATCCTGAAATAACAAATTCTTTTATTTTAGTGTCTCAACCACCAAACTTTTTTTTAAGTTGTAAATTACTTACAATCTAGTTCAAATAGGTCCCACTTAATGGAGGAAGTTTTGTGGGACCCATCCAATACCATAATCTCTATTGCAAATTAAACAAAATTGAAAAAATATTGAAATTTGAAGAAGTGAGAGATTTTTTAAAAAAATAAATAAATAAATTAGTAATGTAATAAGAATAACTAAATCTTTAAAACAAAATTTACTAGCTTATTTTTATGGAAATTCTAATGCAACAATGTTAGGTGGTCTGAAAAATTATGGCTCGAAACACTCAAAACGACGTCATTTTACACATTCGAGCCATTCGAGTCAAAAAAATTCGAGTCACCAAACATTTTCCATTTTAATGAATGAGGAGCGAAACTACCAAGGCACCATTTTAACTCAATTGTCTCGTTTTTTAAAAAAAAATAAAAAAAATAAATAAATAAATAAAAAACTTGTCTTATTTGTTATTAGTAAATTGATAAGTATAGGCTAGCAAAAAAATATAATAATAAAATTGAAAAAGTAAAATACACAATTAAATTGTTAAAGCATATAAATATTTAGAATTAAAGTTAAATAACCCAAAAATTATAATAAAAAAGAGTAAAGAATTACAATGATCAAATAAATAGGGGAATATTTTTTTAAAGTACTTGGTATTAAGATTTTATAGGATAGATGACGTACAATATTTTCATAATAGTTGGAGTCCCTCAACATTTTTCTAGAGAAATTTCAATCTAAATAAATTTTCATCCAGATAAATTTCAAAATATAGAGAAATTTTTGCTCAATTTCTCAGATTTTATCTGTGTTTTGAAATTTTCTTTGTATTTTGGAATTTCTCTGGGTTTAATTTTCTTTGATTTGTTCAAAAATTTCTCTGTGATTTGGTCACGATTTGCTCACGATTTGCTAACAATTTTCTCTGTGTTTTAACCAATTTTCTTTGTATTTTAATCAAACTAGAGAAAATTATGTATTTTCACAGAGAAATGTTGGAACAATCTTCTGTGTACAATAAATAAATAAAAACAAAATAAAAAAATAAAATAAATAACTTACATAATTTATTTTATCGAACTGAATGAAAAATAAAAAGATCAAGTCGAGTGTGTGACACTCTGTCCTTAAGACAAATTCGCTCTGTTATGGTGTTTACGGACTAATGGCGTCTATCTTCCAAGATACAATGATCTTCACAAATTTGTAGTAGCACTCCAAACAAATTTGTCCAATTGTAGACACCCCATTTTTTACGGACCTTAAGACTTAGACGTCACCGATTGAGCGCTCGGTGATGTTGCATATTGTGCTCATTCAGAAGTCTCAGAGTCGCGGCCGTGCGCCCTGCCTCCGGACTTCCGAACTCTCTTCTGTGCTTTGTCTCGGTTTGCGAACCAGACTCGATTTTTTCAGTTTTCCTTCCTAGAGAGAGGGAGAGATCCCGTAGACTATCTCCCAGTGGCCGTGGGCTACATTTCGTGGCCGTAGGCCATTTTGCCCATTTCGAGTCTTGGTTGCTCCCCTGAGTCACAGGTGCCTCGGTTCGGGACCACCCAACCATCTCCGATTCCTCCGGTTTTTGGCGTGCATCCCATTTACTCCCTAACGAGGGACACTGGGGTCTTAGATACCCACTTCGTGGCCAAACACCACTTTCGGTGCTCAACGGCCAGTTTTCGGGCCCAAAACCTCGCGGTTTGGCCCCCGAGCATTCATTTTGCATCGATTTTTGTTCATTTTTGGCAGGTACCTCTGTTTTATCATAAGGAAGGTCACTGGAGGGTGGGATCCTAGCAATTGTCTCCGCAACCAGTTATGCTCTTCCGGCGCCTCCCGGGGCCCGTTTTTCTCACTTCCAAGCTAATGTTGAACACCCTAGGGCCATTTTCTTCGAGCCGAAACCACATATTTGTGTTGTGCACACATGGGAGGACCCTAAAAAATGGTGCTCGGCCAGTAATTATTCTTTTCATTTTTGAGCCTCTCCTAGGGTTGGATTGTTGTTTCTCTTGGTTCAGAGTTGCCAAATTCCAACCACAGGGCCTTAAAGAGGAGACATGGGAGGACACCAATGTATAGAGCTCGGCCAACAATTCTCAACTTCCATTTTTTCCCCTAGCCGACCGGCTAGGGGGGGTGGCCGGCCGGCCACCTCCAACAAAAGTGCCTGGCCGGCCATGCTTCTTGAAACCTGTATACACAAAGCCTATTTCCCCAAGATAAGACCTGTATCCGGGGGATATTTTGGAGGGGAAAGCTTAGGTGTATTTCCCTCCACCTTTACACCCCTCCTTTTGTCCATATAAGGCAGCCAAGAACTTGTCCCAAGGGTTAGAAAAATTGCTCTCAAGCATACATACACTCCTCTATCTCCATTTCTCTAAAATCTTCAAGTTTTGGTGCCTTTTGTTCATCATCATCAAGCACTACCATCACCACTCCTTTTCCAGCAACAAGAAGAGGTTATTAGAAGCTTAGAAGCAACATTTCTTAAGTCAAGAAGCAAGGAAAGAAAGGTCTTCAAGGGTAAGTCTCAATCCCTCTCTTTTACACCATTTTCTTGCCTCTTTTCTTAACCCTACTTGCTCACTGTTTTGAGCTCCGACCAATACTGAAAGTGGTCCTCTTTTGAGCTATTCTTGATGTTTGTTTAAGGGCTCAACCCTGTTTGAGCCCTCTATCTTACACTTCCTTCAATATCCTCTTATATGCCATTATTTTGCATTGAATATTTGGCCTATGTGTGATCTGATTTGGAGCCTCTCATGAACTGATATTGTGCTTATTTTGAGCCTCTCTTCAACATTGAAGAAGGGCTCAACCCTGTTTTCATGCTCCATATGCAAGTTACTTTGAATTCATGTTTTATCCTTGTTTTTGCATGCTTTTTATAGCTTATGAGTGATCTGTTTTCGAGCATGTAATAAACTGTGAGTGGGCATATTTTGAGCCCCTCTTCAACATTTAAGAAGGGCTCAACCGTGTTTGGCCTCTCTATCATGCACTTGCTTCAATATCCATCATATTTACCGTAAACTCGCATGCTATTTTTAGCTTATGTAAATTTGTTTTTGGAGCATTCCATAAACTGTGATTGAGCTTATTTTGAGTCCCTCTACAACATTGTAGAAGGGCTCGACCTTGTTTGGTGCTTCCATGTGTGACCTCTCTTTATAGCCCTCTTTTGGTCCATATTTTGCATGATTTTTTAGGCCTATCTTGCTTCTGTTCTTGGCCATGATTAGAACTGGAAATAGTCTTAAAATGACCCACTATCCATGTTTTGTTAAGGGTCTTAGGCTGTTTGGAGAATTCTTGGTATATCTCTCTTTATAGCCCTCTTTTGGTCAATATTTTGCATACTATGTTTTCCGTATTTGTATACTGTTTTGAGGGCTTCCATAAACTGTAAATGTTCATATTTTTGGACCCTCTTCAATGTTGTAGAACTGTATTTTTCAGTTTGAGCATTATATATATCACTTGCTTCATATTCCCACCTTTTTACCCTATTCTTGCATGCTGTTTTTGCCATATTTTTTATTGTTGTTTGGCCATTCTTTGTAATGGAAAAATGCTAGTTTGGGGACAGCCTAGCATCTATCTTTACATGTCATGTCCATATTCTGCATATTTGGCATAGTCATAAGTCATTTCAGTGCTTAGCATAGCATTTCGGGTATTGGGTGTAATTTTGCTATAATTCGGGGGCTGTTTTTGCATCATTTTGGCTGCTGAAATTTGCATTTTCCATATGCCATATGCCACGTCTCATTTGCACGTCATTTCATGCCTTAGGGCCATCGCCTCGGTTTGCGTGCCAGTGTGCACGCATTTCGAGGCAGTTCATTTTCATCCGACAGCTTCTTATGTGAGTGTGGCTGAGGCTCTCTCACATTAGTATAAGTCCAATCTGTATTTGGAGTGCCATTTCATTCCGTATGCCATTTTAGTCTCACTGCATCGTGTATGCCATTGCCTCGGTTTGCGTGCCCGTGTGCACGCATTTCGAGGCATCTCATTTTTCATCTAATGGCCTCTTATGTGAGTGTGGCTGAGGCTCACTCATGTTGGTGTAAGCCCATATTGCATCGCATATCTCATTTTAGTCCTATTGCATTCTGTATGCCATTTTCTCGGTTTGCGTGCCCGTGGGCATGCATTTCGAGACATCTCATTTTAGTCTCATTGTATATCATATTTCAGGTTGTTTCGTGTCTTTATGTCATTGCCTCGATTTACGTGTCCATGTGCACGCATTTTGAGGCACTTCATTTTAATCCGACGGCCTCTTATGTGAGTGTGGCTGAGGTCCACTCATGTTAGTGTAAGTCCATTTTGCATTGCGTATGCCATTTTATGCCTTAGGATCATCGCCTCGGTTTGCGTGCCCGCATGCACACATTTCGAGGCATCTCGTTTTCATAGCATTGTGCATGCTAGGATTGTATTTTAGTTGCATTCATGCATATCATGCATATTGCATCGTGTTCGGGATAGGAGTTAGCCCGAGCACGGGAAACGAGGCATGTTTCGTAATTCGAGTGACGGAACGGGTCTCAATTCCCAAGTCACCGACACTCCGGATTACCCATGATGGAGTTAGGTTTTGTTGTAGCATTCATCTGTATTCATCCTATATTGAGTTGTGCAATCCGATTCCTCGGCCATCATGCATCGATATGCGTGATTGGTGGCACGAGGATCGAGGCATGCATATATTTGTGAAATACATTGCTATGCCCCTTTCCTGCTCTCTGTTACAGCAAAATCAAGAATCAGCAACTTTTTGGAGTCTGGCACGCATTTCGAGAAACATTGCAAACAGAGGCTAATTGGGGCATCGATTGGATTTCAGCGCAAAAGCGACCAACATGCATCATTTCATTATCCGGTGAGTCAAGGGATCCGGCTTGCATGCCGGTTCTGACTTTCTTAGTTAATTTGTTAATTAATTAGGAATTTTATATTTATTGATTGTATTATTCTTTTATTTGATTGTATTATTCTTTCATTTGATTTGTATTATTATTTATTAGGACCCTCATGAGGGCATAATTGTAATAAGTGTGGGTGAGTGTGATGTATGTCTTCCAACCCCCACTTCTTTCTCCCTTTTATTTACCGGCTTACGATGGTTAGATATAGGGCATATTTCAATTAGCATACTGATGTAATGACATGTTTGCATCATTCATCTATTTTTGCATAAGACTCGTAGCATCATACAAACTGCATTTGTATTTCAATTCCGAGTTGAATACGTGTTAGTTGTAGCATTCCATATGCCATGTTTAGAATAGCCGAGCCTGCTATAGTTTGCATATTTGCATGTGTTGCATTAGGCATTTCTATATATTTAGGATCATGCATGATTTCTAATCGGTTTTCTTTTTTGGCTTGGAGTACTCGGTGAGTTTTATGCTTTAGCATCCTTGCATGCGTGTGAGTGTTGCCATGAATAGCATGCTTACCATGAGGCTATATGCTTATGTGATATAACTGCCTTGAATGCCTGTGGGTGGAGGTTAAGTTACTTGAATTAGGACAATTCATCAAATGTTTGTTTTAAGCCCACTAGATAGTGGCAAAATCACATTTTTCTAAGCCCACCCGAGGGTGGCAAATCCACGTCTTAGCCTACCCGCGGGTAGCACCATCAAACCATTTTCAAACAAACAAACATGAAATGTTTTGTTCCAATTCAGGCGATCCAGTCTATATTTGTACGCTGTGCGCATCACATAGTAACCTAGGCTAATAACCGGAATAAGAACATACAATGTTTTCAAAAACAGATATCATGGTTAGTAGAGGCCGGTCTTTGGCCAAGGCGAGAAGTGCTCACGAAGTGACCTTCCCAATCGTACCCAAGTTCTCGGCGAGGCAACTTTGGTGATGACGGACACGCGTGGCCTTTTGGCCGAGTCGGGGTTTCCTAAATTTCCCATTAAAAAATATTTAGGTGGCGACTCAGTATCGCAAAAGCGATCCATGTTTGGCACTTCTTTCAAAAAATCTTTTTCTCAAAAGCGATTTGCGGATTTGGACTCTTCGGTTCAAGATTGAGAACCGTGACATTTGAGTCCTTCGAATCAGTAGTGACCCAATATCGAACGAGCAGAGGACTCGCACTCCCTTTCCCGGGATGCGTTGGGGCGTCTGATTCTGGCGACTCTTTGGGGATTTAGAGAACTTGACTCGAACTCATGATATCTGGTTTTGACTACACTTGTGTGTTTCTTTGCATTGCATTTGCATTGGTGCGCCTAGGACACCGTGTTTGCCATCTGCTATTCTGGCGGTTTCTTGGAGGCTTGTCTTGTCAAGGCATGTCCATAAAATTTGATCGATTCACAGCTCTGCCGATGTAGAACACAAACCCGGTTTCTTAAGGCACCCTTTTTCACCATTCGACCTAGTGCATATTCGGATCCATAATGACCATTCCAAACTAGGACAGGTTGCTTACCCGTTTATAGGTTGTTTGAAGCCGCTGCGTGTGTAGTGAAACCCTAGCTCCTGACAAAATAGGACAGGGAAACCCTACCCCAACATAGGGGTGTTTTTCAGCTCTCACTTATCTGCTATGTGCTTGTTAGAGTGCGTCTCTACAGGGAATGTATGTATCAGTTGAGTTTGGGCATCAGGCCTGCGGGCATCAGTCAGTATTTGAGAATCAGTTGTCTGCGGATACCCGATTCAGTTTTGGGAAACAATGATACAGGAACAGTGATCAGTTGTTGAGGACAGTGCATTTTCAGCTTATTAACTGCGTGTTGTATGCCCGACTTTGTGTTGTGTGTATTTAATTTAAGCTGTTATGCTGCCCGTTTTTCTAGTTATTTATTTCCTTTTCGCTTTATTATCTTTTTGCTAGGGCAGTTTTTAGCACGATTGCTTCCGAACCACTAGATACTCCCCAAGCACTTTGGACGCGAGGTCGCCGACTCAACCGATCTGAGGATCTCATTGACGGACATCCAGTGTTCCACTCTCTACCCCCAGTTATCAGAAGAAGGCCGAGGAGGCGCAGTGTGTCAGAACAAGGATCACCGGAGCAGAGGGTTGTTTTGACAGTAAACAGTCAATTTGAAATTTCCGTGTCTGCCGTAGAGATACATTTACCGGCCATTCAGATGGAACAGCAGAATACATCGAGGATGGGCGATGATCGCCCGGATGAGCGAGCATGAAACAGATGCAAGATAATGCCATCCGCCAAGCGGAATTTTCCAAACAACAAGCCGCAGTCATGGCCCAAAGAGACCGAGTGATCACTGAAACAGCAATGAACGTAGCGTCCTCCTTCACCTAAGCAGCTCCACTACCCGAAAGCAGCGTCTCATCGTCGTAATACTGCCGAATCCTCGAATGTCCTCCCAAACACCGCAATATCTTACCAGATGTCCAATACTCAAGAGGACATAGGTCTTCCAACTGGGGCCCGCCCCCACCGCCAAGAATCGTCCAAGAATCTTACACCTAACCACCCGACTCTCCATTTGAGTTCGAAGTTGATCATCTGACTCTGGTGAGTAAGCTAGAAAACTGCTCAAGAAATCACAGGGGTGAAGGCCATCGGATATTGAAGATGGCTACACCGACGTGGCCGTGACAACTTGGGAATGATTTAAGATGCCACAGATTGATCGTTTTGATGGATCAGGGGATCCTATGGTCCATCTCCGGTTATTTTCAGACGTCTTGAGACCAATGGGCCTAACCCGACCACAGAAGCTTTCTTTATTTGGCAGAACTTTGTCGGGGGTGGCGGCCATCTGGTACGCAAAATTAGAAGACGATGTGAAGAGAAATTGGGATGAGTTGGCTGAGGCCTTCGTTGCGCAGTATTCGTATAACACGCAAATCGAGATTACAACACGTGATCTCGAGACAACGAGGCAGGAACAAAATGAGACTTTCTCTGATTTTGTAACTCGGTGGAGAGTAAAGGCATCGATGATGACCTTAAGGCCAACAGATAAAGATCAAATTCGGATGATTGTACGCAATCTCCAACCCAAGTTAATGCAGAAAATGATCGTACTCCCTTTCCCCACCTTCTTAGATTTACACGAGATGGGGGTACAGATCGAGGATGCGATGAAGCAAGGTTTAATCGATCAGGACCGAGAGCAGCCTCGAAGGACATTCAACCGCAATAACAACGCAGGCCCGAGTGGCGCTGCAAACACAAGAACTTCGGAGGTCGGTATGGTCACCACCATTCTCCCTTCTCAACCAAGGCCCGCAGCGGCCACACCCTTTTCCAGTACTTCCGGAAGCAGTAACCAAGCCCCGAGATACCAATCCAGAGGCCAAAGAACCTTCACTCCACTATATATGCCCCTGTCCAAGGCTCTGGGGGTGTTAATCAGGAAGAAGCATCTCGGCCCCTAGAGCAAGGTCATTACCAAATCCACTCCTCCCTTCCACAACCCAAATGGCATCGTATGCGTACCAACAAAGATGGCCATGACAACAATCAATGTTTTTTAAATTTACGAGATTCAAGACCTCGTTGACAAGAATATCATTGTACCTTCCGAAAGACCCAACGTCACAACTAACCCACTCCCCGTACATAACCAAGATCCACTACCCAAAAGAGTCAACTTCATCCAAACTGGGGTCGGTTCCTACGATCCTAGTATCTATATAACTCCCTCTCACCTACCCAAGCCGGAGGTGATCCTTCCTGATTGCACTAACTTGTGCATGTTGGATACCTTCATAACCCAATCCGAGCCAGAGGTGGTGACCTCCGAAGATCGAACGGGGCAGGTTTCAGAAGAGGACAGAATTGGTGAGTCTAGGATGGGACAGCCCGGATATTGTGCTGGAAGAGCTTATGATCCAAGCGGATATATCTTATCGATTGGGCGATCTGAGCGA
This sequence comes from Camellia lanceoleosa, assembly GCA_025200525.1. Classification (NCBI taxonomy): domain Eukaryota; kingdom Viridiplantae; phylum Streptophyta; class Magnoliopsida; order Ericales; family Theaceae; genus Camellia; species Camellia lanceoleosa. The sequence goes on from CM045760.1 coordinate 190,453,788, forward strand.
GTGTGGGGCGAAAAAAATGAACTGCATGATTGAGAGACGGACTAGAACAAAGGCGAATGGTCGACAACGGTGGAAGAAGATTTTGCTAACCTCCAGTTCTTCAACGACCAAGAAGCAGAGGATGCAACAATCAATTGGTTTGAATATGAGGAGTCAGCAGAAATTACCGGGTGGCTAGATGATCAGCCAGATGTAGTGGAAGTTCAGCCAGAACAAGGCCCGGCAGGGGCAGAAGTATCAATGATGGTCGGAAGGGCCGAGAGTCAGAATCAATTGTCGGAGAGCGCCGGTACAAAGAATTTCGCTCGGGATCAAGATATTGTGAAAACCGAACAACAAACCGTACTAACACAGCAGGAGCAAGAGAAGAGGTGGGATTCTGAGAGGATCCGGAAAGCCAAGAACCATGAAGAGGTTGAAAGTGCTGCGAGCACAAAATCAGGACATGCTGTGAGCATGTGGGATGAAAGTACTGAGAGTACAAACTTGCCAGAACCAGATAAGTGTCTGTTGAATGCTAGCGGAATGTGGTGGGAAGACGATGACTTGTGTCTTGCCCACACGGATGAAGATTGGACAGGCGCCCAACTAGATGATACTTGGTACCTCGATGAGGTGGACCACATGACTAGGAGCGGTACTTCAAGCCCCCACCTTGACCAACCCGAGGCATCGGGGAAAGATAAAGAGGCGTAAAGCAGAAGGAGAAGCAAATTGAAGAAGAAAGGCATCTTGAGCAGTTAAAGAAAATCTGTGAACATCTCCATCTGGGACCGCTTATGGCTTCAAGGGTGCCTGACAGCCATCCTATCTGCTATGGACAAGGCCAAACTCTCCATCGAAACTACGCCAAAGCAGTTGGTTGGGCTGGTTTTTCCGAGAGGAGGTTCCCCGACATTAACCTTTTCGGACAAGGAACTGCCGCCTGAGGGCGTGAATCATAACAAACCTCTCTACATCTCTGTGGAGTGTAAGGATAAATGGATACCGGTGGTATTGGTTGATACCGGGTTTTCTATCAATGTCTGCCCAGTCTGAACGGCATATGCAATCGGATTGAAACCCGCGGACTTCATACCAACCACTCAGGTGATCAAAGCTTATGATAATACCAGTAGGGAAGTGATGGGGACTGTCAAGGTTCAGACCCAGGTTGGTCCAGGACAACACAACATTGAATTTCATGTCTTGGACGTTCCCGCAACCTTCAACTTGCTCTTAGGGCGGCCGTGGTTGCACCAAGTAAAAGCAGTCTCTTCCACTCTACACCAAATGTTGAAATACCCTCACAGGAAGGGGGTTGCAATTGTTTTCTGAAATTCATCCATCCATCCGCTGCCAGAAGTGTCTACACCAGTTTTGGAAATCGAGCACGGCACGGAGGATGTGTTCTTATCAGGGTTCACTTTGGCAGAAGCCCGGGTAGTGCAGAATATAATGGCTGTGAATGAAGGTGTGTATGTCAGTGCTCAATCCGTCTACCTCGTGAACAAGCTACAACATATTCCCGGGATAGGATTAGGAAGGAGCGGCAGGAAATGAGTCGCCGCATTGGCCGAAGTGCCACATAACCCGCATACCTTTGGGCTGGGTTATCTGCCCACCAAAGAAGACTGGGTGAGGAAAGGAAAGGAAATGGCCGGCAGAGCCAGAGCGAAGCAGGCTGGGAAGCCTTTTGACTTAATACATAGGCCCATCCAGGGTACCCTGAACGGACGCTTCGTCCGGGAGGGGGAGGACTTTCCATTTTGCAGTTTCCCAGAGCCATGGTTAAACGCGGAGAAGAAGCGTGCAGTTTCAAATCTTCGACCGCAACTATCCGGATGATGTTGCTACAGAGCGCATGCACCCAACAACCGAGGTTGAGCAATAAGGCAAAGGATCCCGAGGGCTGTAACTTGAATGGGGTAGCATGGCATGTCTCCTCTCTGATCCTCCGATCGACCAAGAGTGCTTGGGGGATAACTTCGTGGTGTCCATGATTGGGGATGAAACGGCTGCGAGCCGACCAGTAGCTATCTTGGATGCATCAATCGCACCCTCTCTCACTTGGAAGTACGAGGAGGGATTTTTGTCAGCCAAAGAAGACTGGTCGAAGTGGTGGGAATCGATTCCACCGAGTCCTGTGAGTCGGAATCGTTCCAGCTGACCGAAGTCTGAAGTCTGGCACTCTGGGGATGTTAACCCGATGCCACAGCCTGATCTGTCAGTCTTTTTCCTTTTCATTTGAGTCTGTTGTAACCAATGAATCGGACGATTTGGATGTGCTTAATGAGAATGAACTATCTGTGGTTTCCGAGTACTTTTCTGTGCCCCTAATTTATTGCATCAATTCAGACTTTCAAAATTTTGATCAAAACGACGAGGACGAAGTCCCTCCGGTTTTACAACGTTTAATTGAACAAGAGCAAGAGAGATTTGTTAAACCATTAATGGATGAAATCATTTCTGTGAACATTGGTACTGAGGAAGACCCGCGGCTGGTCCAGATCGGGTCCACGTTGTCTTCGGAGGAACGTGAGCGCTTAGTCGCTTTATTAAAAGATTTCAAAGATGTTTTCGCGTGGTCCTACGAAGACATGCCTGGAATCGATCCTGAGATTGTACAGCATCGGATCCCCCTTGACCCCGAGGCCCACCACAAAACGAAACTCGAAGGATCCGCCCGGATTGGGCTCTTAATATTAAGGAAGAGGTCACCAAGCAAATCGATGCAAAGCTTCCCGGTATCTGACTATCCGACTTGGTTGGCTAATATTGTTCCAAAGATCAAGAAAGATGGCAGATCCGTGTGTGTAGACTTCGTGGATTTGAACAGAGCTAGTCCGGCGACGACTTTCCTTACCGCACATCGATGAGTTGGTAGATTTCACAACAGGCATGCATTGCTCTCATTCATGGATGGCTTCTCGAGGATACAACCAGATAGTGATGGCGCCAGAAGACGAGAAAAGATCGCATTCACCACTCCGGGAACATATCGCACGGTAATGCCGCTTTGGGTTGAAGAAAGTGGAGCTACTTATCAACGGTCACACCACAATACTACATGATATGATCCACAAAGAGGTTGAGGTGTACGTGGACGACATGATTGTCAAGTCCAAAGAAAGAAAGGGCCACTACACCGCCTTGCACAAGTTTTTTCAAAGGATCAGGGAATTCCGGTTGCGGCTAAACCCTCATAAATGTACGTTTGGTGTTACAGCGGGGAAAATGCTGGGGTTTCTGATTACACAAAGGGGCATCGAGGTCGACCCTTCCAAGATCAAGGCCATCCTAGAAATGCCACCACCAAGGACTGAAAAGGAGGTGCGAGGCTTTCTGGGTAAGGTGCAATTCATAAGACGGTTTATTTCAAAACTAACCTTGATTTGTGAACCACTTTTTGGCCTCCTCAAGAAAGGAAAGAAGTTTCAATGGGACGGCCGATGTCAAGCTGCATTTGAACAGATCAAAGAATATCTACAGAACCCACCCGTTTTATCGCCACCAGAACCGGAAAAACCGTTGATTTTGTATCTGTCAGTAACTGAAACTACAATGGGCTGCATGCTTGCACAAGAATCAGAAGACAAGGCAGAAAGAGCCATCTACTATCTCAGCAAGAAGATGTTGGAGTATGAGACCCGGTATACACCACTGGAAAAGGCTTGTTTAGCTCTGGTATGGGCTACCAGGAAGCTGCGGCACTACCTGTTAGCTCACTCTGTAATGTTGGTTTCACGACTTGATCCCATCAAATATCTCTTCGAGAAACCAGCACTTACAGGTAGGCTAGCCCGTTGGTTGCTGTTGCTCTCAGAATTTGATCTCACGTACGTGACACGCAAGTCAGTGAAAGGAAGAGCAGTGGCAGAGTTCCTTGCCGACCACCTGGTTGAGGGGGATGGAGCAGTTGAATATTTGTTCCTGGATGAATCAATTCTGCATATCGACGATGAAAGTTGGACGATGTACTTTGACAGAGCGTCAAATCAACATGGGTATGGGATAGGAGTGTTGCTGATAGCGCCCGATGATTCCCGTATCCCTCTCGCCTTTAAACTCCGGTTCAAAGTCTCGAACAATGAAGCAGAATACAAGGCGTGCATTGCTGGTTTAGAAGCAGCCCTAGAACTAGGGGCAAAACGACTGGACGTTATAGGGGATTCGAACCTTGTTGTGTCTCAAGCTAAAGGAGGCTGGAAAGTAAAAGAGGAAAAGATGATGATGTATCACCAAACCTTGGATTTGCTGATTCCTCGGTTTGAGAAGCTAAGTTTTACTCATCTACTGAGAGAGAACAACAGGTTCGCAGATGCTTTAGCAACTCTATCATCTATTATAGACATCTCGTGTGGAGTTCGAATGCGTCCAGTCATTATCGACCAGAAATTTGCACCTGCCTATGAGTCGATTGCAGCCATAGATGAAGTTCAGGACGAACACCCTTGGTATTACGACATCCGAACTTGGAGATGTAAACATACCCGCCAGGTAAATGCCAAAGACAAGAGGGCGTCGAAGAATGGCAATCCAGTTCATCATCTGCGGGGTAAGTCAGATAAACGGGGTCATCTGGGAATGCATAAACTGTGCGTTGATGCTGAAGAGTCAAGACGTCTGATGGAAGCCATCCACGGGGGTGAATGTGGTGCACACATGAATAGGGTAATGTTGGCACGGAAGATCCTTAGACAAGGTTATTACTGGTCCACCATGGAGGAGGATTGTATTGGCTTCGTCCGACGATGTCACAAGTGTCAAATTCATGCAAATCGCATGAACATCCCGCCGTCAAAGCTGTACAACATGACTTCGCCATGGCCGTTTTCTGTCTGGGGAATTGATGTAATCAGAGCTGTTACGCCAAAGGGGTCGAACGGGCATGAGTTCATCTTGGTAGCGATAGATTATTTCACGAAGTGGGTCGAGGCCCAATCATACGCGGTGTTGAAGGCTTCGCATGTCGCGAAATTTATCAGAAACAACATCATCTGTCGCTACGGAGTCCCAAACTAAATAGTTTCAGACAATGGTTCCCACTTCAAGAAGGAGGTGATTGATTTGTTGGAGAAATACAATGTGGCTTTTCATAAGTCGTCTACTTACCGGCCGCAAACCAACGGAGCAGTTGAGGCCGCCAACAAGAACATCAAGCGCATACTACAGAAGATGGTGGACACCTATCGGATCGCCAGATAAGCCGCTTTTTCGCTGGGCAAGGACTTCGATCGTAACTTCTACCGGCGACTCGTACTCATTAGTTTATGGGATGGAAGCCGCTCTGCCTATTGAGATTGAGGTCCCGTTATTACGAGTATTGGCCGAAAGTGCAGACATTGGCAAAGAAATGCATTTGAGGAACTCATGCTTTTTGATGAAAGAAGGCTGAAAGCACTGTACCACATCCAAGGTTATCAACGCAGAATCGCCCGAGCTTTTAACAAGAAGGTTAAGTCCAAGAATTTGAAAGAAGGAGATTTGGTACTCAAGGACAACCGAGCTCCTATCCATGACCCAAGGGGCAAGTTCGCACTCTAATTGACCGTCCCTACATTATCAAGTCAACTGGCTTCGTGGGTGTGGTTCTGATGGATCTAGATGGCTTGGAGTTTTCTTAACTGATCAACATGGACAAGTTGAAGAAATATTATCCCTAAGAGGCTCGCTAGGCCGAAAACCCGAAAGGGCGACCTAGGCAAAATTCAGAGCATAGAAAATTTGAAATTATAAAAACTGAGCTCGCAAGGTTGAAAACCCGCAAAGGGCGGCCTTGGAAAAAGTTAGAGCGCAAAATGAGAGTAAAAATACCCGAGCGAACCCGAGCCTGAACTACGTAAGGCTTGATTCCCATCTGTCACGACCCAAACCCGGTCCTATGGGTTTAGCATCAGAATCGCCAAGAATCCGAGATTACTAAAGGCCCGCCAACGATACTGAGTTAAACAGTATGTACAAGGCGGAAGCCAATACAGTAAATAACTAGTGTCCATTGAGCTGTGAAAATCTGTATGCCAAAAACATTTTCATGCATTCATACGGTTCAACACAAGCACCATCTATACAATCAACAAGACGGATCGAACCCTCGATAATAAAGACAAGAAAAAATTCTATACAAAAGTATAATACAAGAAGGAGACCGATAGGGACACAAAAACACCCCAAGCCATAACATGGCAACTCTAACCTCGCAAAGGAGGCACATAGGTCAAGCTTGACAAAATCGGGGACCACCCACGCCCTAGCTCCGGCCTAGGCTGCTGAGAACCTACATATATATATAAACAGTGAGCTAAAGCCCAGTGAATGACATAATGCGTAAAGAGGTTATGAATGAATGTCCTTACAGTAATGAAATCAGTTCATTAAACAAAGATTTCATTTTTCAAGATTTCATCAATCACCATATGTGGTACACCCATTAGCCTATAAACAAGAAGTCCGAGAGGACCGGCCTTAACAGACTCCAACAAAGAATGATGGCTATCAATCAAGAAATGATGGTTCCTCAAGGAAACCAACAGAGCTCAGAATAAAGAATCAATGCTAAGGATGCCACAATACGCCTGTAATACAGACATACATTCATTCAAGAACAATATCGCTCAATAAACAATTCGCTAAGTATTCAAAAGATAACCATTTTGAACATATCTTTACACAATTGTTACTCACGAGATTGGGCTAATAGCGCCTAGAGGCCCCCGAGCCAACCCTAAATAGTTAACAAATAGAACACACACTAAGTTTCACAGTCGAAAGGATGATAATTAAATCCCTAAATTTCCTCGGTGTGATTCTATGTCTAAATCCTCATTAAGATGCCTTAAACTAGGCCTAAGAATGCCTAGAATGGGATGAGGATGCACAGATGCTCAGGGAAAACTTGAGAATTTCTTGAACAGGGTCCTGCCGCCGAGATGTTTCCGCCGAGCGCATAAGCAAAACAAAGGTCCTCGCCGAAAGGCCAACTTCCCGCCGAAGCGTGACACACAATCCTCCGCTGAAGACATTCTCCGCCGGCGGATCGATGAACAAATGTAAATGCCGGATGCTCGATTTTCACGCTCCAGCGTGAAAAATTCCGCTCGCGCGGACTGTAAAACAAGACGAAGAAAATGCCGAGATGAATTTCGCCGAAGCGGCACTTCCTCGCCGAAAGGACAAAAATCTGGAAAATCCAGATTAAACCTCCGAGTTCCAAACCAAGTTTTGATGCTCCCAACTCGATCCTCTTGGGCCCATTTTCTGGAAAACTCTTTCAAACACATAGAATAACACGTTTTAAGGCTCAATTTAAGAAATCAAGGCCCAAGGGTGTTTCAATTTAAACCCAATTTGAAACCAATTTCATGAACAATATGCAAACATGACATGCATGAGTTTGAAACCAAATTCAAGGTTCATTCTTGCTCTAATGAGCTCATTAGTTGGAAAACAAAGTGAAAACATGGATTTTAGCTCAAACATGAACATGCATGCACAATCTATCATGAATTCAACTCCCCAAATGCACCAAAATGGCCATGCATGCAACAATTAGGCTTCAATTCAACATATATGCACTAAAACATGGTTTAATCCTACAATGGAGTATGAACCATGCAAGAAGAGGCTTAAAGACAACAAGAAGATGATGATTTCCTTACCTAGAGTGTCAATTTCAAGGTGTGGAAGCTAGATCATGCCAATTATACTTCAATTCTAAGCAATTCACAACAATGGCAAGATGAGCTCAAGTCTACCCTTTCTCTCACTCTATAATTCGGTGATGAGGCAACAAAATGGCTGATGAAAGTTTTGTTCAACATGTAATGGGGCCTAATATATTATTCTAAGTGGTCCACTAGGAGTGGCAATGTGGTAATTAAGTCAAACTTGATAATTAACTCGTTTAAATCCAATTTTAATCATTCCTAATCAATTTTCAGATGAATATACCATTAAATCACAAATATTCTACTGAGTATAAAACACTAACCGGTTCCTAATTCGGCCGCCGATAAGGCCTTCAATTAGCAGTTTAAACACATACACTCAAACAGATAATCAATCAATCAAACAGATAGAAATGCAATATAATAGTTAAACTTATTCAATTTCGCCGATTTCAATCATTCGATTCGATTTGATTAATCCAATTATCAGTCATTATCAGTTCAGTTTAACAGTAATCAGTATATAATTCAGTGGTTATTCGGTAATCGGGACGAGGGTTGTTACACCATCTATGGGATACATAGGCAGCTTCATCTTGAAGTTCAGCCCCAATCTTTTCCCCGATCAACTTTGTCCATTTGATCATCTCAGTCATCTCTATTCATCAGCATTTATTGTGATCTCCGGTACAGTGTTATTCAGACTAGGAGCAACTTTCCGTTGCTATGAATCGCCGAGTGTAACAACGCCCGCGGGGGACCTCGCTACAGCTCGGACTCGATTTTTGTTGCGGTTCTAAATCTTGAACCAAAGAGTCCAAATCTGGCAAATCGTTTTGAAGGAAAAACAGATTTTTTGAAAGAAGTGCCAAACATGGATCGCTTTTGCGATAATGAGTCGCGACCTAAATATTTTAAGATGGGATATTTAGGAAACCCTAACTGGGTGCCAAAGGCCACGTGTCCGTCATCACCAAAGTTGGCTCGGGAACTTGGGTACGATTAGGGAAGGTCACATCGTGAGCACCCCCTCTCGCCCGGTCAAAGACCGGCCTCTACTAACCATGATATCTGTTTTTGAAAACTTTGTATGCTCTTATTCCGGTTATTAGCCTAGATTACTATGTGATGCTCGCACCAAACAAGTATAGACTGGGTCGTATGAATTGGAACATAAGAATTCATGTTTGTTTGTTTGGAAATGGTGTGAAGGTCTTTGAGCAGCAGGCTAAAATGCGGATTTGCCACCCTCGGGTGGGCTTAGAAAATATGGTTTTGCCACAATCTAGTGGGCTTAAAACAAACAGTCAATGCATTGTCCCAATTCAAATGACTCAACCTCCACCCACAGGCATTCAAGGCAGTTATATCACATAAGCAGTTAGCCTCATGGTAAGCATGCTATCATGGCAACACTCACACGCATGCAAGGATGCTAAAGCTTAAAACTCACCGAGTACTCCTAGCCAAAACAAAAGCTGATTAGAAATCATGCATGATCCTAAGTATACTGTAATGCCTAATGCAACACATGCGAAGATGCAAACTATAGCAGGCTCGGCTATTCTAAAGATGGCATATGAAATGCTACAGTTAACATGTATTCAATTTGGAATTGAAATACAGATGCAGTTTGTATGATGCGCCGAGCCCGGTGCGTGCAAAACAGATGAATGATGCAAACATGCTGTCATGCTGTATGCTAATTGAAATATGCCCTATATCTAACCATCCAAAGCGGGTAAATAAAAGGGAGAAAGAAATGGGGGTTGGAAGACATACATCACACTCACACACCCTTATTACAACATTGCCCTCGCACAGAGGGTCCGAATAAATAATACAGTCCGAATAAAAGAATATACAGTCCGAATAAACAGATTCTAATTAATTAACAAATTAATTATAAAAGAAGTAAAAACTGGCATGCAAGCCAGGGACTGCCTCGCTTCTGATAGATGATGTATGCTGGGCTGCTTGGCGCGGAAATCCACTGGGATGCCCTGATTAGCCTCTGTTTGCACTTTTCTCGAAATGCGCCACGACTCGAAAAGTCGTTGGTCCTCGATTTTGCTGTGACAGAGAGCAGGAAAAGGGCATAGCAATGTATTTCACAAATGTATGCATGCCTCGATCCTCGTGCCACCAATCACGCATATCAATGCATGATGGCCGAGGAATCGGATTGCACAACTCAATGTAGGGATGAATGTAAGTGAATGCTACAACAAAACCGAACTCCATCATGGGTAATCCGGAGTGTCGGTGACTTGGGAATTGGGACCCGTTCTGTCACTCGGAGTACGAAACGTGCCTCGTTTCCCGTGCCCGGACTAACGCCTATCCCAAACACGATGCAATATGCATGGTATGCATGAAATGCAGCTAATATACAACCTAGCATGCTCAATGCTATGAAAATGAAATGCCTCGAAATGCGTGTCCACGGGCACGCAAACCGAGGCGATGCGGAATGACATGCGAAATGTAATGATGGACTTATACCAACATGAAGGGGGCCTCAGCCACACTCACATAGGATGCCGGAATGATAAGGATGGGGTGCCTCGAAATGCGTGCCCACTGGCACGCAAACCGAGGCAATGATGAAATATAAATCGGATAAAACAGAGTGCCTCGAAATGCGTGCACACGGGCACGCAAACCGAGGCGGAGGCATACGCAATGCCAAGCGGATAAAATAGAGTGCCTCGAAATGCGTGCACACGGGCACGCAAACCGTGGCGAAGCTAAAATGGAGATCAGATAAAACTGAAGTGCCTCGAAATGCGTGCACACGGGCACGCAAACCGAGGCGAAGATGTGCGATGCAAAATCGAATGAAACCGAAGTGCCTCGAAATGCGTGCACGCGGACCGCACGCAAACCAAAGCGATGGCGACGATGCAAATCGGATAAAACTGAAGTGCCTCGAAATGCGTGCAAACGGACACGCAAACCGAGGCGATGATGAAATGAGTTGAAATGGCATACGGAATGCAACAATGGGCTTACACCAACATGGGAGAGCCTCAGCTCACTCACATAGGAGGCCGTCGGATAAAAACAAAGCTGCCTCCAAACGCTTGTCCGCGGACACGTAAATCGAACAATGATGTAGAAGCATGAAAATACAAATTGGGCTTATGCCAACATGAGATAGCCTCAGCCACGCCACATAGGTCTTGGAATGATAAGAATGAGGTGCCTCGAAGTGCGTGCCCATTAGCACGCAAAACCGAAATGCAAAATGATACAAATGGCATGGGAAATGATATGCAAGTATGGCAATGGAATTTCAGCACCTAAATAAAGGGGAAAACAGCCCCGAAACAACTCGAAATGACACTCGAAGCATGCATTCATCCCGAAAGTGTGAAATTAAGCCCCGAAATGGCCTATAGCCATGCCATACATGCAAAATATGATCATGGAAGAAAGAACAGTAGCAAGGCAGTCCCAAATATGGCATTTTTCAGTAACAAACATGGCCAAAATGCAAGCATAGATAGATCAACAATAGCATGCAAAGTTAGTGGCCAAAAGAGGAGTATTGAGACAAGTGACATATGCAAACCCCAAATGGACAAACTTTCTTCTACAACATTGAAGATGAGCTAAAAATAAGCACAATTTCAGAAGATGACATCCTCAAAATCAGAATAAAATCATGCTAACAATTCCATGCAAAAATGGAGCTGAAAAGAGGCTATAACAAGAGTCATGCAAAGAAAGCACCAAATGACAAAATTTTATTCATGAAATGTGTAAAGGGGGTCAAAATAAGACCAAAGTCAGTATGGGTCGAAGTCCCAAAAACAAATAGAAATAGGTCAAAAGTTGCATACAAAAATGGGCACACTTGATGGAATTTGAAGGAAGTGGTGGATACAATGACCAAATGAGGTTGAGCCCTTCTACAATGTTGTAGAGGGGCTCAAAATGAGCACAAAACCATTAGGGGTCGGACCCCTGAAAACAAAAGGAAATAGGCCTAAACTAGCATGCAAGATAATGGCATAAAAGCTAGGTATTGAAACAAGTATATCATAGGAGCATAAAATGAAGTTGAGCCCTTCTACAAAGTTGTAGAGGGGCTCAAAACAAGCACAAAATCAGTAGGGGTCGGAGCCCCAATTCTCAACCAATTGGAGTGTAGAAATGAATCAAGAAAAAGCCCTAAAAGTTGGTTTTGAAGACTTACCCTTGAAGACTTGTCTTTCTTTGATTCTTGGCTTTGATTTGTAGCTTCTCAACCTCTGAAATTCACTTCCTAGCTGCTGGAATGGTAGTAGGGATGGTGAGGCTAGGTGTTGATGAAGAGAAGACCTAGGGACTTAGAAGCTTTTTGAGGTTTTGAGCTATGAAAATGGAGGAATTTGAAGGTGACCTCTTGAGACAATTTTTTCCAACCTTGAAGAAGGAGAGGGAGGGCCCTTTAAATAGACAAGAAATAGGGTGTAAAAGGGGAGGGAAAGCACCCAATCTTTCCCTCCCGAAATATCCCCCGGATGCCCCGGGATATGTTGGAAAATATCCGGACAGCTGGGACAGGCTGGAAAGCAAGAATCCGGTCGGCCAGGTGGTTCTCTGCAAGGTGGCCGGCCAGCCACCCTACATGGCCGGCCAGCCAGGTGAAAAAAATGAAGTTTTGAATTAGTGGCCGACCACCAACTTTTAGGGTCCTCCAAGGTGTGTAGAACAAGGATCCAAGGTTGGAATTTGGCAACACTGAAGCAGGAGCCACAACATAGAGCTTGAAGGAGAGGCTCAAAAATGAAACTCAAATTTTCTGGCTGACCACCAACTTTTAGGGTCCTCCAAGATGTGTAGAACAAGGTTCTTGGGTTGGAAATTGGCAACACTGAAGCAGGAGCCACAACATAGAGCTTGAAGGAGAGGCTCAAAAATGAAACTCAAATTTTCTGGCCGACCACCAACTTTTAGGGTCCTCCCATGTCCCCTGATCACAGATATGTAGCTTTGGTTGGAAGAAAATATCCCTAGGGTGTTCAACATTGGCGGAAGTGAAAGCAGGCTCGGAGGAAAGCAGCTATCTGGAATAATTGCTGGCTTCTCACCCCGAGGATCTTTCGATGTTGAAACAGAGGTACTGCCAAGTTTGAACAAAAACTAATGAGAAATGAGCGCCGAGCCAAAAGCCGAGCAATTCGGGATCCCGAAATGAGCATCGATCGGAAGTGGTGTTTGGCGAAGTGGATATCTGCAACTCCGGTGTCCCTAATGACAAAAGCGAGGTTCTTGCCAAAAATCGAGAAAATCGATGCAAAATGAATGCTCGGGACCAAAACCGCGGTTCGAGGTCCAACCGGTCTGAGCACCGAAAGTGGCATACGGCCCTGAAAGTGGGCATCGGGGCCCAGTGGTTCCTCGAAATGATAAAATGAAGGTTCTGCCAAAACCGGAGAAAGCGGATGCGAAATGAATGCTCGGGGCCCAAATCACGATTCGGTCCTGAATGGGTCAGCCGCGAAATGAGCATCGAGGCCCAGTGTTCCTCGGAACTATAAAACAGGTGCATGCCAAAACGGAGAAATCGGAGATAGTTGGGTGGTCGAGAACCGAGGCACAGCACTGACGGCCTAAAAATCGAAATGGCAAAATGGCCCTCTGACCACAAAAAGTAGCTCACGGCCAGGAGATAGTCTCTGAGACCACTCCCTTCCCTCGAAAGAAAAGCAGAAAATGGAACTGGTTCGCAAAACCGAGACAAGGTAGAAAGAGGGTTCGAGTCCGGAGGCGGTATGCCACCACGACTCTGAGACTTCGGAACGAGCACAGTATGCAACATCACCGAGCGCTCAACTGGTGACGTCTGAGTCTTAAGGTCGGTCAAAAATGGGGTGTCTACACCGAGGCACTTTTCAAACTAGGGGCAACTTTCCAGTTGCTAGGGTCCGGGGTTGTGCATCTTAGTGACAGATCTCAGGCGTGTCCAGTTCTGATCCATATCGAAAATAGTTTTGAAAAGTTTTAATAAAAGTTGACTTTGTTCAAATTAATCTTTTCACAACTAAGACCATTTTTGGACCAAAAACGGAGAATTTTCAGTACCACAACCTTCAATTTCATTGATTTCAAAACAGAGTTCTCTCGCTCTTGCATACAATTGAAGTTGCTTTTTATTACATTCATAACGAAAACTTGAAAGACTAATAAAGCAATAAATCTGGGGCATAGTCAAGTCAGGTGTCCCTGCGTCCCCTGCCAGAGCTAGTTGAAGCCTATGATGCCAACCTAGGCCCAATCTGTGCTTCCTCATTGAGCCAATCCCAGCATTCATCAGACAAAGTGCAACTGAAAATAGGGGCGGGGGACAGCAGCTCTCTAGCCCTCCAGGCCGAAGTATGTCGGGCAAGGTGTGCACCTCGAAACGGGAAAGTGGCTGGGTACTCAATCCCCTCCGGAGGGCAAGTCTGATCATGGCCAAACTGACGCAGAATGCGGAATGGGAAATAAAATCTGTGATGAGTCGAGCCGACCAACGGATCCAGATCTGAAACATGCTATAGCTCATCGCCGGAAGGTTAAGCCAAGGCAGCGCCAAGCAATGCAATCGCCAGACAAATTGCACATCCATTCAAACCACCATCCCTCATCAAGGGCGTCGACGGCGTTGTCGAAAAAAGTAGCCAAATTTGATAGCGAGGCAAGAGTCCACGACTTCATAATTTGTCCATCAACCATATCACGGGGAGGGATGAAAAATGAGAGAATAAAGAATAGAGAAGTGTGCGATGAGAAAAGTAAGATAAGGGTTTTGTGAGAAAAAGCCGGGCAGGGAAGTGATGTGAGCAAATACATATGTGAGCTTGGGTGGGAAACATTACTGCGGCGATAGTGGACTCCCTGCGAACCTGGTTATTTCCCGGTAGTGGAAAGCATCCAAGCCCATCAATGTCTCGGTCAGAGTCATGGCAATGCAACTCTTTCCCTCTTTCAAGCCTTGTGCAACTTCGATCAGACGGATGCTAGCTCCTCGGGCCGAGGCAAACGAAAATGAGATAGCATGCACAAGCGAGGGCATGTTGTCGAAACCTTGCCAATGATGGTCGCTGCGGTCCAGGCATCGAAGAATCGATGCATCGGGCTTGGGATATCAACATGCCGTCACCAATCGAGGAGGCGTCATGCGGCGTTGAAACCACATATCCGCCATAAAGCTTGGCCGTGGCCAAAACGAGGCTGAGGAAAAATCTCTTCTGAGCGCCCAGACCCCATCAAAGCTTGAAAATCTTCAAAAGTAGGACATACCTCTTGCCATGAAGCTAAAGACATCGTCAGGGTTCCAAAACCTTGCGGCATGGAGGAAAGGAAGGTGCGATGGAGTCGCCTCAACGTAAATAGTGCATTTAAGCCAAACCGGAAGTTCAACTTTTGAGCCATCTAGAGAAGAAATCCAAGATGTGAGATTTTCTGAGAAATGCCTCCATTTTTGTGAAAGCGGTGATGAAATGAATAAGTTCCAAGTGGGGCTTTTATAGAGGGTAAACACTATTCAAAGGACAAGTGTCAAAATTAGGGGTTGTGGGGAAGTGGCGTAGGCCATCTATCCTAGTAGGCCGGCCACCCTCTAATTTCCAGATACAAAATGTGTTTGGCCACGTGTTGGTCCTGTTTCGCCCTCCGGAAGGAAGTTTGAGGCAGTTCTAGGCATCGGGAACGTCGAAGGCGTCCATTTCTCTCAGATTCGGATGCCTTTCATCACCCAGATCGTCCGTCCAAAGTATGCTTTGTTGTATTTTTGCTTATCGAGTTGTTGTTCTGTTTGTCGAGTTGTAAGTTTTGTCGAGCTGTCACATTTTGTGTTTTGAGTTATTACCCTTTGTTTACACAATTTTGTTAAGTCTTGTTTATTGAGTCGTTAACATTGTTGTACTTTGCTTATCGAGTTGTAAACTTGCTAAGATTCTGTTATTTCTTAGTGAGTCGAGATTTTGATTTGTTGCGTCGGTTCATTACCTGACCCGGTAAATACACAAGGCACATTTTCATTCAATTCCATTTTGTGCAAAATGATGCGATGCGATGCTAAGAATTTCAAACACAAACATCTTTTCAAAAGCTGTTTCATTCCATCATGTTTTACAACAAAATGAAGGTACAAGTTTTACAAGAAATAAAACTGCCTAACAATATGCAAAGTGCTACAAACTACTAGCAAAAAGTAAAATAAAGCAGGAAATGGAATCAATATCCTCGGGAGCGGGAATGAGGAGGCCCCCTCATCCTCTTCTGCGGAACAACCTCTGCACTATCATCACCATCCGGGTCGGAGCTGTCATCCTCAAGATCCCCCTCAGCCTCATCTCCACTCCCGGAACCAAGACCGGAGTCTCCCTCTCTAGCGGATGTCTCTGATTCACGGTCTGCGACCTCCTCCTCCTCCTCCTCCTCCTCCTCCTCCTCCTCAATAATGGGTGCCCTGCGTCTGCGAGACGACCTTGCTCCTCGAGCTCCTCGAAAAGGCCTGGATGGCCCAGCTCCTCGAAAAGGCCTAGACGGCCCAGCTCCCTGAGAAGGTCTGGATGGCCCTGCTCCTCGAGAAGGCCCAGATGGCCCAGTACCATGAACAGGTCCAGTACCTCGCCCTCCCTGAGAAGGCCCGGATGGTCCGGCCTGTGACGAAGCATACACGGGAGGCATCTGAAAATGAAAAGTTCAAATACATCAGTTCAAATATGAAAAGCAGATGCGAGTACAATATGTGAGTGGGGTGTGTGTTAGGTGTGCTCTACACAGCCTATCAATGCAGCAGAATGTTCAAGATCAGCATGTCATCAGAAGTATGATAAATGCCAGAAAAGTAAAGAGTACCTGGAAACCCATGATGGCCATCTGTGCCTCCCTCCGTAGGATCATGCCCTCGAATGTGGCTAGCATCCCGAGCAGCTCGTCCGTGTACTCAACTGGGGGCTACAAATACAAATGCAAAACTATCAGCAGATGAATGAATGTCTAAATATTTAACTGATAAATCAAAGTCAGAAACATCGGGGTGAATCGGGGTCTCGACATATCGTGGTCGGGAAGAGGAGGCTCTAGCGGGACTGGTAAGGAGCCGCCAACTCGTCAACTCGGTCGGCATGGCTGGCCATCCAGGATGATGATGAAGAGACGGAGGGATCGGAGGAATCGAACTACCTCTACCCCTAGATGCACTGGCCCTGCCAGAGGAGGGGATACCCGTAGCACCGGCACGACTCGAAGATGGCATACCAGTAGGCCTCAGTGGCGGAACACGCACTCCTGTCAAGGGGGGCATCAGATATATACGACGATAGGTGGCGTAGTTCCCCTCCATGAGATATAACAAAGCGTCGGTGCCCTGTATAGCACTGATGACCTCCTGGGAAGATAGTCTATCGGCAGTCCGCATAGTGGCTGGAGGTACAGGAGGAGGGTCTTGAGAATCGTACCCCCACACTTGACGCAGGAAGCGTTCCCCCAGGAACCATACCGCTAACCGGTCCTTGGCGGGAACCTATCTTCGAATTAGTCGATCCTCCGGGATCTGTTGTTGAGCGTCACCAAAGACCGCCCGGTACGCCAAATGTCTACGGATAACGATTGCATAAATCAATCAATCGAGGAATATCTGAGGCAAATCAAGGATGAAAATGAAAAAAAGGCGAGAGTTCGAAATACCTCATCGCCCGCGGTATCGAAATCATGCAAGTAGAAGAGAGTCTCTCGAGCCCTCGATTAGGTGCTGCCCTCGAATACAAGTGAAAAGCAGTCATGAGGACTCGACCACCTCCATCTCTGGAGCTAACGTGGGAAAGTATCGTACACCCATAGCCGAGAAAGCGGTCGGAATGTGAATACAAAGTGCTAAAGCGAGAATCTGAGTGCAAAGTGCGCCGTGTGTGCAATGAACAAGTAATGAGGAGCAGAAATGTAAATCAAGAGGACAAAACGTACCTCCCAGGCTCTCTAATAGCCGCCAAGTAAGTCTCCACGCCTGCGAAAGGCTACGCTCATGTAACAATAAAGGGTAGCCAGGCTAGCGCCACCCCAGTCATATCGACTGACCTGTGATAGGTCCACCAGGGCGCTCAGAAGATATAACCAAGATGTTCCCCTATCGGCAAAGCAGTGGTGCGAAGAGGAACATGAGGAAGCCACGGACGTACTGCTCAGCCTCCTCGGGAGACTCAGGCTCCATCTCCGGCCTCCGAAAATGGGAAGAGAACCAAGTGTCTGGGACTCTCCGAAGCTCTGTCTCTGGTGGGCGAGCCCCAACAGATATATCCACGCTACTCTCACTCCCCATATCCTCGTCGTAAGGTATGGGCTGCCGCCTATGTCTAGGCCGGTGAGCACGGTGAAGTCTAATTGGTCATGGTCATATCCCAGTGGCGAAAAAATGGAAGGAATTGGTGGTGTCCCACCATCTCTCCACTGGCAACCAACAATGTCCTGCTGGCGAGCAGTAATATAATCCCACAGAATGTTCGAATCTGCTAGATCAGCAGATCTCGGACTGACCTCTGGAAGCTCGGCATACCGATCTCTCGCGGTAGAGCGTATCCTCGTCTGATCGAGAGTCAACTGCGTGAGAATGAATACATGTGCTTAGTACACAATAAAATGCAAGCCAAATGAAATGAAATAGCTGTGTGCAAATGAAATGAAATAGCTGTCTACAAATAAAACTAATCAGTGGGCTATGTGTTCACTTCAATCTGGGCTGCGTGTTCAGTAAATTTGTGTTTTTGGGCTGCGTGTTCAATACTAATCGATTAAACGTGTGTTCACTTCAATCTGGCCGTGTTGATAAATTTGTGTTTTGAAATTGCGTGTTCAATCCTAATCGATTAAATTTGTGTTCACTTCAATCTGGCTGCGTGTTGATGAAATTGTGTTTTGGGTGCGTGTTCAATCCTAATCGATTAAGAACGTGTGTTCACTTCAATCACCAACTGCGTGTTCAGTAAATCTGTGTTTTGGGCTGCGTGTTCAATCCTAATCAGTGGGCTGTGTGTTCACTTCAAATCTGGTTGCGTGTTTAGAAAATTTGGTATTTGGAACATGTGTTCAAATTTGAGAAAAATCTATGACTGTGTTGAAGATCGAGTTTGGGGTATGTGTTCTACTCTCCATCCTTTCGAACCTGTGTTCGGAAGATCGAGTTTGGGGTGTGTGTTCTACTCTCCATCAACTCAGCTTGTGTGTTGTAAGATCGAGTTTGGGATCGTGTGTTACTCTCCATCAACTCAACTGATCGTGTATCGAGTTTGGGATCGTGTGTTCTACTCTCCATCAACTTCAACTGTGTGTTCAAGATCGAGTTTGGGGTGTGTGTTCTACTCTCCATCAACTCGAATCTGTGTTCGAAAATCGAGTTTGGGGCTGTATTCTACTCTATCAACTCAGGCTGTGTGTTCGAAAATCGAGTTTGGGGAGTGTGTGTTCTACTCTCCATCAACTTGAACTGTGTTTGACAAATCGTGTCTTTGTGTGCTCACTTTCAAATTCGGGCTGTGTGTTCGACAAATCAGTGTTTGAGCTGTGTGTTCAATTCTTAATGTGTGTTGTGCGTTCGTAGTCAATCAGTGAGCCTAGTGTTTAGCAATTCAAGTGTTTAAACTACATGTTCAGAATGCAGGCAAAGTACTATGTCATAAGCTAAAACTGTGTGTTCGAGCATGGCAAAGCTACAGAATGCAGAAAACAAAGTAAAATACCTCTCGTGCTTCATGAGAGAGGTGTTGCTCCGGCTCTCGCAAAAGTAAATCTTCGGATGCCCGGTCGTTGAACCCAGAGCAAACAAAAGGCCCTCGGAAGCAATATGTAGGTGGCGTACCTCAAGGAATGAAAGGGCGGACTCTCGGAGGTAATGCCGTAAAATCAAAACCATCCCCAGCGCCTGAAGGACCTGCGCCATGAGGGTAATCCCCCTCCATTTCGAGAAAAAGGAGCAAAAATGAGCTAAATGAGCCAAAATTGGAAAAAAGTCAACAAAAGTCAACTCGAAATAAAAAGTCAACAAAAGTCAACTCCGAGAAAATCTTCCAAATATTGAGACAAACTTACCTCAAGTGGTGAAAATGAGAAAAAAGCCCGAAATCGAAATTTAATCACTCAAAGTCGTAAAAGCGAAGATTTTACGAAAACAACTTCGTGGAAGGCCAAAGCGTGTAAAGTCGTGAAGTGCAGAAGAAAAATGGTTTTGGGAGCAAGGGAAGGAGTTTTTGCAGCTATGGGAGTGATTTCGAATTGAATGGAGGTGCAGATATATAGAAATGAAAAAAATAACCAAAATGCCCCTGCTTTTGGGCAGGTGGCCGACCGGCCACCTTTTCTGGCTGGCCGGCCATTGGCTTTTCATTTTCTGGCCGGGGACCTCCCCAAGGGCAACCACCTGGCCGGTGGTGGTCCCCACACCTCCCTCTAGCTCTCTGCAAATTTTGAGGAAGATCGGAGTTCCCGGGACCTAAAAAAGTTCAAGAAAAGTGCACTTTCTGGCGCGAAATTGCTCCGCCGGAACTTCAGCTGCAATTTCTGACATGTGTCTCATCATGACTCATTAAAATCAAGGTGTATCCTTTTCAAACATGTTGTAACCCCTCCAGGAAGTGAATCAGAGGCCGCGATCAAGCCGCCTTCGCCGAAATGCACGTTTCCCAGCTCGTTGTTTCGCAACAAACGGGCACCCTGATTCGTGCTCATTTTGCATTGTTTTGCACATAACTTGCATTCTCATGAGCATTTTGCATTGTCATGCATGTTCTCTTGATGTACCATATCTCTATGCTTGAGCATGCGTTGTCACGCACGTTCCTTTCTCGCATTGCGATGCATTCACTTGCCGACACTGCGCGTGTCAAACTTTCGAAATCACAGGAATTACATTGAATATATGTTGTTAGCATATTGTTCTTGTTGAATTTCTCTCTTTTGCAGGCACGATATTGTATGTACGGTTTATTTGAAATTTGGTGCGACCCTGCACAAATCGCCTTGAGTATCGTATCTTCTCTCCGTGTGAGGCACGCGAGAATTGAATGATTCTCCGCATTCTAAGCTGCATGAAATGTAGTTGTTGCTTTGCATTCTTGCTTAAAGCTGTTGCATCTATTTGCGAATACTTGCCTCATTCTGACTTCTTTGCATTTGCATGATCATTTGGCTCTGTGCATGTCGTTTTGCATTTTGCCCCCCACTGCGGGCACATATTCTGTTCATCTTGTATGATTGTCTAAGTCTTGACCTTGTCAAAAATGGGTCGTCTCTGGGCTTTGACATTCACTCCGCCACTTGTGACTTAGGGTTCTGTCAAGAGGGCAAAGCTGTAGACACCCCATTTTGACGGACCTTAAGACTCGAGCGTCACCGATTGGCGCTTCGGTGATGTTGCATATTGCTCGTTCGAAGTCTCGAGTCGCGTAGGCGCCGGACTTCCGAACTCTCTTCTGTGCTTTGTCTCGGTTTGCGAACCAGACTCGGTTTTCTCAGTTTTCCTTCCTAAAGAGAGGGAGAGATCCCGTAGACTATCTCCCAGTGGCCGTGGGCTACATTTCGTGGCCGTAGGCCATTTTGCCCATTTCGGAGCCCGGTTCGGTTTTGAACCGTCGGGCCGTGTGCCTCGGTTGGGACCACCCAACCATCTCCGATTCCTCCGGTTTTTGGCGTGCATCCCATTTACTCCCTAACGAGGACAGGGTCTTAGATACCCGCCGTGGCCAAACACCACTTCGGTGCTCAACGGCGATTTCAGACCCCTGAACCTCGGTTTGGCCCCGAGCATTCATTTTGCATCGATTTTGTTCATTTTGGCGGTACCTCTGTTTTATCATAAGGAAGGTCCTGGAGGGTGGGATCCTAGCAATTGTCTCCGCAAGATTATGCTCTTCGCGCCTCCGGGGCCCGCTTTTTTTCACTTCGGGCTAATGTTGAACACCCTAAGGCCATTTTCTTGTTGAAACCACATATTTGTGTTGTGCACACATGGGAGGACCCTAAAAATGGTGCTCGGCCAAGAATTATTCTTTTTCATTTTGGGCCTTTCCTAGGGTTGGATTGTTGTGTCTCTTGTTTCAGAGTTGCCAAATTCCAACCACGGGGCCTTGAAGAGGAGACATGGGAGGACACCAATGTATAGAGCTCGGCCAGCAATTCTCAACTTCCATTTTTGCCCCTAGCCGACCGGCTAGGGGGGGTGGCCGGCCGGCCACCTCCAACAAAAGGGCCTGGCTGGCCATGCTTCCTGGAACCTGTGCTACACAGCTGTATAGCTATTTCCCCAAGATAAGACACATGTCAGGGATATTTTGAAGGGGAAAGCTTAGGTGCATTTCCCTCCACCTTTACACCCCTCCTTTTGTCCATATAAGGCAGCCAAGAACTTGTCCCAAGGGTTAGAAAAATTGCTCTCAAGCATACATACACTCCTCTATCTCCATTTCTCTAAAATCTTCAAGTTTTGGTGCCTTTTGTTCATCATCATCAAGCACTACCATCACCACTCCTTTTCCAGCAACAAGAAGAGGTTCTTAGAAGCTTAGAAGCAACATTTCTTAAGTCAAGAAGTAAGGAAAGAAAGGTCTTCAAGGGTAAGTCTCAATCCCTCTCTTTTACACCATTTTCTTGCCTCTTTTCTTAACCCTACTTGCTCACTGTTTTGAGCTCCGACCAATACTTAAAGTGGTCCTCTTTTGAGCTATTCTTGATGTTTTTAAAAGGGCTCAACCCTGTTTGAGCCCTCTATCTTACACTTCCTTCAATATCCTCTTATATGCCATTATTTTGCATTGAATATTTGGCCTATGTGTGATCTGATTTGGAGCCTCTCATGAACTGATATTGTGCTTATTTTGAGCCCCTCTTCAACATTGAAGAAGGGCTCAACCCTGTTTTCATGCTCCATATGCAAGTTATTTTGAATCCATGTTTTATCCTTGTTTTTGCATGCTTTTTATAGCTTATGAGTGATCTGTTTTCGAGCATACAATAAACTGTGAGTGGGCCTATTTTGAGCCCCTCTTCAACATTGAAGAAGGGCTCAACCGTGTTTGGCCTCTCTATCATGCACTTGCTTCAATATCCATCATATTTACCGTAAACTCGCATGCTATTTTTAGCTTATGTACATTTGTTTTTGGAGCATGCCATAAACTGTGATTGAGCTTATTTTGAGCCCCTCTACAACATTGTAGAAGGGCTCATCCTTGTTTGGTGCTTCCATGTGTGACCTCTCTTTATAGCCCTCTTTTGGTCCTCACCCTCTCTATATATATGTAGGTGATGAGCAAGACGGCGGCGGCGATGTGGGTGATGAGCAAGGCAGCCCGCAGACGCCCTAGATGTGTTTGCCGCATTGTTTGCCGATGTGTTTTGATTTGTGTTTTGCAACATCTTGAAGATCATGCTTCTTAGTTATTTCATTGTATTTTTTGTATTTGATGGAAAAAGCCTTTGGTCAAAATGTAATTTTTTTTACCCCATTTTTGTGTCTAAGCTATTATTGTAAGATGTACATTCCATTTTAACTTTTTAAGCTCTCTTATGGACTACTATTTTTTTATTTTTTATTATTCCATTTGTAAGCCCCATATGTTTACTGTGTTTGTGTGTGTGATCTTGTAAGCTTGGTTGCGGCCTTCAGTCATCGGGCGTCATACTGCATCCTCTACCCAAGGCGGGATGGGAATTATGAGACATATTTTGCATGATTTTTTAGGCCTATCTTGCTTCTGTTCTTGGCCATGATCAGAACTGGAAATAGTCTTAAAATGACCCACTCTCCATGTTTTGTTAAGGGTCTTAGGCTGTTTGGAGAATGCTTGGTATATCTCTCTTTATAGCCCTCTTTTGGTCAATATTTTGCATACTATGTTTGCCGTATTTGTATACTGTTTTGAGGGCTTCCATAAACTGTAAATGTTCATATTTTTGGACCCTCTTCAATGTTGTAGAACTGTATTTTTCAGTTTGAGCATTATATATATCACTTGCTTCATATTCCCACCTTTTTACCCCATTCTTGCATGCTGTTTTTGCCATATTTTTGATTGTTGTTTGGCCATTCTTTGTAATGGAAAAATGCTAGTTTGGGGACTGCCTAGCATCTATCTTTACATGTCATGTCCATATTCTGCATATTTGGCATAGCTGCAAGTCATTTCGGGTGCTTAGCATAGCATTTCGGGTATTGGGTGTAATTTTGCTATAATTCGGGGGCTGTTTTTGCATCATTTTGGCTGCTGAAATTTGCATTTTCCATATGCCATATGCCACGTCTCATTTGCACGTCATTTCACGCCTTAGGGCCATCGCCTCGGTTATGCGTGCACAAGCACGATTTCGAGGCGATTCATTTTCATCCAACGGCTTCTTATGTGAGTGTGGCTGAGGCTCTCTCACATTAGTATAAGTTCAATCTGTATTTGGAGTGCCATTTCATTCCGTATGCCATTTTAGTCTCCTTTGCATCGTGTATGCCATTGCCTCGATTTGCGTGCAGTGCACGATTTCGAGGCATCTCATTTTTCATCTAATGGCCTCTTATGTGAGTGTGGCTGAGGCTCACTCATGTTGGTGTAAGCCCATATTGCATCGCATATCTCATTTTAGTCCTATTGCATTCTGTATGCCATTTTCTCGGTTTGCGTGCCCGTGGGCATGCATTTCGAGACATCTCATTTTAGTCTCATTGTATATCATATTTCAGGTCGTTTCGTGTCTTTATGTCATTGCCTCGGTTTACGTGCTCATGTGCATGCATTTTGAGGCACTTCATTTTAATCCGACGGCCTCTTATGTGAGTGTGGCTGAGGTCCACTCATGTTAGTGTAAGTCCATTTTGCATTGCGTATGTCATTTTATGCCTTAGGATCATCGCCTCGGTTTGCGTTCCCGCGTGCACACATTTCGAGGCATCTCGTTTCATAGCATTGTGCATGCTAGGATTGTATTTTAGTTGCATTCATGCATATCATGCATATTGCATCGTGTTCGGGATAGGAGTTAGCCCGAGCACGGGAAACGAGGCATGTTTCGTAATTCGAGTGACGGAACGGGTCTCAATTCCCAAGTCACCGACACTCCGGATTACCCATGATGGAGTTAGGTTTTGTTGTAGCATTCATCTGCATTCATCCTATATTGAGTTGTGCAATCCGATTCCTCGGCCATCATGCATCGATATGCGTGATTGGTGGCACGAGGATCGAGGCATGCATATATTTGTGAAATACATTGCTATGCCCCTTTCCTGCTCTCTGTTAAAATAAAATCAAGAATCAACAACTTTTTGGAGTCCGCGCATTTAGAAACATTGCAAACAGAGGCTAATTGGGGCATCGATTGGATTTCAGCGCAAAAGCGATAACATGCATCATTTCATTATCCGGCGAGTCAAAGCGATCCACGCTTGCATGCGATTCTGACTTTCTTAGTTAATTTGTTAATTAATTAGGAATTTTATATTTATTGATTGTATTATTCTTTTATTTGATTTGTATTATTCTTTCATTTGAATTTGTATTATTATTTATTGGACCCTCTGCGAGGGCATAATTGTAATAAGTGTAGGTGAGTGTGATGTATGTCTTCCAACCCCACTTCTTTCTCCTTTTATTTACCCGCTACGATGGTTAGATATAGGGCATATTTCAATTAGTATCTGATGTAATGACATGTTTGCATCATTCATCTGTTTTGCCGCCGCAGACTCGTAGCATCATACAAATGCATTTGTATTTCAATTCCAGTTGAATACGTGTTAGTTGTAGCATTCCATATGCCATGTTTAGAATAGCCGAACTTTCATGTACGTCGCGTTAGGGACCTCGCGCCTAATTCGGACTCCCTTTTTGTGTCGCGGTTCTAAATCTGAACCAAAGAGTCCAAATCAAACCGTCGTTTGAGAAAAGCAGTTTTTGAAAAGTAGTGCCAAACATGGATGCTTTGCGGTCTGAGTCGCCACCTAAATATTTTTAATTGGGAAATTTAGGAAACCACGACTCGGTGCGAAGGCCATGTCCGTCACCACCAAGGTGGTCTGGGCTGGGGAGCTTGGGTACGAGGGGGGAAGGTCAGCTGTGAGCCCCCCCTTTCGCCCGGACGGAAGACCGGCCTCTACTAACCGTGATATCCGTTTTTGAAAACATTACATGCTCTTATTCCAATTATTAGCCTAGAATTACTATGTTATGCGCGCAGAAAACAAGTATAGACTAGATCGCCTAATTTGGAAATAAGCATTGCATATCCGTCTTGTTTGGAAAACAATTTGAAATTGCTACTCACGAGTAGGCTAAAACACGGATTTCAATGAGTATTCCCAACTCAAGTAATCCAACCTCCACCCACAGGCATTCAAGCAGTATATCATATAAGCACTTAGCCACATGGTAGACTATCTTTATCATGGTAGGCATTCACGCATGCGATATGCTAAAAGCCATAAAACTTACATCGTACTCGTGCCAAAAACAAAAGCGGTTAGCAAACATGCATGACCTAGTTCATGTTAAATGGCTAATGCACACAGTAAATGCAATCTAGAGTAGGCTCGGCTAACCCTAAACATGGCATGTGGAATCTTGAAAAGCACGTATTCAATTTTGGAATTGAAAGTGCAATGCGGTTTGTATGATGTCGAGCCCGATGTATGTAAACAAATGCATGAATGCGCATGCATTGCATAAGGTATGCTAAAATAAGCGTGCCCTAATCTACCATTGTAAGTAGGTAAATAAAAAGGGAAAGAAATGGGGATTGGAAGACATGCACCCACTCACGCACACTTATTACAATTAAGCCCTCGCTCGGAGGACCAAAGAATATACAAAACCAAATAAATAATTAACTATTCTAGCTAATTAGATATTACAAATCAACTAAATTAAATAAATAAACTAATTAATCTATTTAGCGATAAATGCCTCGGAAGGAGGTGCTGCCAAGATGCAGGACTTGCTCGGAGCACCTGCCTTCTTGCAAATGTGCCTCTGTTTCCTCTGCTCTCCTTCTCTGAAAATTCCCAAAACTTGAGTGCCTCTCGAGCAGGGGAGCATCACCGTGAGAGGGCCACCGGTGAGGAAGGAAGCCACCGACTCTGAATTTCATTATCGGTACCAAGAGTGCCGATCGGCCCTTATCCTGCAGACACACCCGTGATAGCGAGAGGAAACCAAAGGCAAGGCAATGCAAATCAAAGCATGTATGCACCAAGCACATCCTCGTCATGCTATGGACTCAAGAGGGCATGTGCCTCGATTCCGGACCACCAATCGCGCATTTCCATGCATGATGGTCCTAAAAACCAAGAGTGCAAATTTGATTTCAAATGCATGCAATGCAAACAATCAAACAAGGGTGCCAAACCTCTATCATACTTCACTTCAAGAGGCTTAACATACATGCAAATGTGATGCAACCCTAAGCATGCTATCTATTATGCACACATGGGCAATGGCATGGCCTTTATGCAAGCATACAAGCAAGCACATGAACCAAGCATGCAAAGTGATTGTAGATTGGGCTTAAACATGAATTGGGCAGCTCTAATAAGGCTCAAAACAGTGGCCAAAATGCCTAGATAATGAGACTAAATGCACACACACATGTGCAAGTGTTAAGGTCCAAGACTTAGGCATACCAAAGCGATTCTCATGCATACTTAAAGAGGCCAAACATGGATTAATAGCATGCATTTAAAGCTCTGAAATTCATGTTAAACATGATGCCAAATCATGCAATAGAAGCATGCCAAACCAAGCATGTAAATGGCCTAGGCTTAAGACAAGTCAATAGGGCATTAAACCACATAAGCGCAATCATACATGGCAATATTCAAGCACTTAAAGATAAAGTTTTAACACATAAAACTAAGCCTAAATGACCACCTAGATGGCATCTAGGAAACATGGAATCTAAGGCATGCAATAAGGCCTAAACATAGAGCATACAAGACATACTCTTAAAGCATTAACTAGGCCACTAAGGCAATCCAACAAGCATGTATGAAGGACTGAAATGGCATGTTAGATGGTTCCAATCATCAAAAACAAAGCTAGAATAGCATACCACATATTCATGCTCTTGAGGCCAACAAGCCAAATACAAGGAGGCTACCAAATTCATGCTAAGATTGGCCAAAATAGCTATGGACAGAGCTAAATCATGGCAAAATAAGCCTACAAGCTTCACAAATCTAAGCTTAAAACATGCTAGAAAATAGGGCAAACAACCTAGACATGTTAAGGCATAAAAGGGGATTACAAGGCAACTATACTAAGCATGTATAGGAGACCAAAACCGACTTGAAAACATGTTATATCATGGCATAATAAACATGGAAAACAACTCAAACATGCCTAATACACACTCAAGCATGGGGCTCTCTCAAGAGGCAAAACTTGCCCTTTTCAAGGACATCAAGGAGAGGGGGGTGGCCCTCTCCTTTCTAGGACTTTATGGCATGCTCTTCACCACTGAAATCCTCAAGATTTCAGTGGTGGAAAAACTAACACACAAGTCTCGGATCTCTCCAAAATAGCACAAAAGTGACCTTTTCAAGGTCTAAAGGGGTCAAACCTCCCCAAACCACAAAACACTCTTAATGAATAATGAAGAGGACTTAAAACAGAGATTTTATGTGTTAATCACTAAGCACAAAAACTGTTTTAAACTAGATAAAAAGGAGTGCAAAATGGGGAATAAAATGCAAGTTTCTCACCCTTGTTGACTATCTTCACAAGAGTGGATGTTGTTGCTTCCTTGAGCTCCAAACCATCAAAAATGTCAAGAACCAACCTTTGGAACCTCGGAACCAAGAGAAATGGAACTCTAGGTGTTTTAGTGCAATAGTGTGAACTAAACACCTAGTGTACTAAGAAAAAAGAGATATGGTATATGTATCTAACTTAACCTAAAACGAGCTCGGCTCTCTAACAATAGCTAATGCTCTGAAAAATGCTAACCCTAAGCCAAGAGGAGAGCTTTCCTCTTATAGAACTTGTAAACTTACAAGCTAAGCAAACAAGACCTCATCCCTCCATACACGTGTATGGAGGGAAATAATCTCAAAAACATGCGAAAATATCTCGAGAAAGCAAGTGCAGTGGTCAATTTGGGCAAATTGGTCATTCGCCCAAAATAGTGCCGAGGCACAAAATAGTGCCGGCACAATATAGTGCAGTGACAACTATAAGCGGCCGGTGGCCTCTAGCCCAGCCGGTGGTGTGTGGGGATGCCTCATGAAGCATTCCTGCCCTTCAAGGCAAAACACAAGTGTTTGGTGCAAACCAAACACAAGCAGTCAAGTTCGGAGGTCTGAGGCAAGGCTCTGGCCGAGAACTCAGAACTCCAAACGAACACAAACATGGATAATCACCGAGTGTTCCAGCGGTGGCGTCAAGTCTTGAGGACGGTCAAAAATGGGGTGTCTCTGATTGCCCTCTTTGTGAGAACTTCGAAAGTCATAACAATGGCGGAGTGAATGTCAAAGCCGAGGCGACCCATTTTTGACAAAGCGAAGACTTGGACAAACATACAAAGCACAAATGGTTGAACTACTTAAAGGCGCCTCGTATCCTTTAGGAATCAAACCGGTAGTTCATGCGGAGGCACACATGCCAAGGATAAGATATCGCCCGTGGCGGGGGCAAAATACAATGAAAATGCAAGCAGCAGCATAACTTATGATCATGCAAAGAAAGGCGTAATGAAGCATACATCACAATTATAAGCTAACATGCAATAGTCTACACTACAATGTAGAAAGGATGTAAGAGAATTATGCAATTCTCAAAAGCGTCTCCTCGGAGGATACAATACTGTGCGGCTCGTTGGTTCATCGGCGTGATAAATGAACGTACATACAATATCGTGCACGAAAAGAAAGCAAACTTAACAAATGCGATATTGTTATCAACAATGCATGACAATGCAATGAGGTGCCACGAAAAGTGCGATGATATGCAATTGAAACTAAATGTAATGCAAATGATATGCAAAACTAAAAAAAAAACAAATATAAACAATGCAAATAATATGCAATATAAATATGCAATGCAATTGAATCATGATCCAATCATGAGGCGGTTGAAACCACACAAGCGTCGGGTAGTTTGATGGAAGTGACAAGTCCGTGTCCCATAGAGCGATGTCGATCTATGAGTATCATACGGATATAAGAACAAGTATTGGGTGGATTGACATAAGTGGAAGCGACCCGAGGAAAGAATAATGATCCGAATCTGGGATGCAACAATTACACTACAATGCAACATGCAATTATGGCGCTTGAGCGGGCGGAGTATCTCGCTTAGGAAAGGCATGGACACCTACAAGCCATGTCTAACACGAGAAAAGGTGCGCATGACCTCAAACCAAGTTCATCAAGGGTAGGCGCGATACACATGCGAGCGTGCTTCAGCGTGAAGAGTAAGGGCACATCTGAGACCAAGCTCAACAAGGCGGCGCAAGCCATAGGCGGAGATGATGCAATGGAATAGATGCGATGGAATAGATACAATGGATATGGCACGCGGGCCAAACCGATCTTGCCTAGGAAGGAATGTCGCATACAAGCCATGCCTAGCCAGAACTTCATCTGAGCGTAGCCGGCGTGAAAAGTAAGGCGCATACCGGACCAAGCTCAACAAGGAAAGCGCGAGCCATAGATGGGAGATGATGCGATTGGAATGCATGCAAGCTATAATGCAATGGACATCTACGGAAAATGCATGACATATCGCTACACTACGAGGATGATGCATGACATATGCATGGTTTTTTGTTTTGTTTTGAAAATGCATGACAATGCATGACATATGCAATAGAAATGGATAATCTCTGAAAATGCATGACATATGCAATAGTATTTATAATGAAATGCATGATAAATGCAATGTGGTGCAATAGGCTGCGATTGCGGTTTTCCTATTCTACCAGCGGGGTGATATACTAGGTTGGTTCGATATCGAGAATCGAGGCGTAAACACGCGCCTCAACCTATGGGGCTTCCATACAGATTTCAAGCGAGGTACATCACAGGTATTTAAACCGGACTTTAGTCTCGGAAATTCGAACCTTTGCGTTCTAGGCATAAGCCATTCAAACTCTAGTTTTCACCGTCCCATTGGTCTCCTAGGAACTCACCATAACCGCAGACGGTGGCTTTACGGACCACGAAAGTCGTTCGGGCATGACAAACACCAAAGGAATTGCACCTTGAGGATTTAAGGTCTCCTAGGCGGGATGTATAATGTATGCATGACAATGCATGTTGTTGTTTTTTTTTTTTTTGGAAATCTTGGCATGTAGCTTTGAATGCATGATAATGCAAATGGCGGGTTTAAGGTCTTCTTGGGACCTAGAGGGGCAACGATGAGGTCGCTAAACAATGTGATGGAATGCATGCCAAATGCAATGAGGTGCACACCTTAATGCACCGGAGGTCTTTCACCTCCAGGATTTAAGGTCTCCTAGGCGTGCGTGTTTAAGGTCTCGCCCGGGCCGGGGCAAGCTGTTACCTGAGTACTCAAGTGCATGCAATGCAAATGAGGCAGCGTGAGACGTCGTGTCTCAAAAGGTGGAAAATGGAGTGCAATGAGGTGCGCTAAGCGGCGCGATGAAATGCATGCCAAATGCAATGAGGGGCAACTCTAGTGCAGAAGGTCTTGCACCTCCCGAGGATTTAAGGTCTCCTAGACCATACGTGTTTAAGGTCTCGCCCGGACCGTATGGGGCAACCATGCGAATGTGACACGCGTGCCACAAAGGGGTGCGAACAATGCAAATGAGAATGAAATGAACCATGATGAGGCGTGCATACCTCATAGGTGGAAAATAAAATGCAAAAGCGAGGCAGCGCACCTCGAAATGCGATGAAATGTGAAATGAAATGAGGCATACGCACCTCATTTGATGGAAAATGAAGTGCAAAAGCGAGGCGTCGTGCCTCGAGATGCAACGATATCGAAATGAGGCATCGTACCTCATTTGATGGAAAATGAAGTGCAAAGCGAGGCGTCGTGCCTCGAGATGCAACGATATGCGAAATGAGGCACACGTACCTCATTTGATGGAAAATGAAGTGCAAAAGCGAGGCGTCGTGCCTCGAGATGCAATGAAATCTTGAAATGAATGTAACGAGGTGCACCTTAATGCACCGAAGGTCTTGCACCTCCAGATTTAAGGTCTCTGGACATGGCGTGTTTTAGTCCCCGGACCGTGCGTGTTCGGTCCGCCGGACATTTGGTAAAATGAAATGCACATGAAGACGCGTACCTTCATGGGATGGAGTATGAAATGCAAAACAAAGTCGTGAGGTAGTACACCTCCGTGACTCAAGTGAAATGCAAAATGAAACACGTGATGCACACCCATGTGACTCAAAATGAGATGCAAAATGAAACCGCGTGATGAAAGAGGATGACACGCGTACCGCAATACAATTCAAAAGCGGTGCAAGTGCCAAATGCAATATGCAAGATAGCGCGATCGTTTAGACAATGCACATGGGGCAACTTTTGAATCTCTGTAAATGACAAAAGGATATGAAAGGATACAATCTTCTGCTTGAATTTGAGTGCAGCGCCTGATGAGATCGGAAGTCAAAGCGGAGGCCGTGAGCATCGAGGATGCATTTTCTTGTACTTTCTTGAGCTATGAAGACCCAAAACTCCTCAATTTGCCTAAAAGGGCCTTGGGAACACCACCGTTTGGGTGGGATGGTCATCGGCTTCTACCATTTGCATGAACCTATCTATCGGCACAAAATAGTGCTTAAGCCAAATAAAAATAGTGATCGAGGCGGGTTTGCCATTTTGCCTCGGGTTTATAAAATAGGGTTCCCAAACCCTATTTTCTTCACTTCAAACGCCGAAAATCCTCTCTCTCTCTAGAGTTTTTTCCTTTCGATTTTTTCCGATTTCGCGTTTCACGTCATTTAAATTCGTCCGTTCGCGAAGTTCAGCGTTCGAACATTTTCGAGAACAAAACTTTGTTTCGGTGCATTTTCACCATTTTCGCCTTTTCGGGACTTGTTCCCTCGATTTTCTCTTCATTCTTGTGTCTTTTCACATTCCGACCCTTAGGCCATTTCCGACCCTCTCGGGGTTGACTTTGTCGATTGACTTTTAAGTATTAGGCCCATTTCTCATTTTCGGTCATTTTCGCTACCACTACCATGGCGATGATGTTCCACATGTCGGGACTCCCGGACCATGAGATGGACCGGTCGAGCTCCTCCCGTTGATGGCGCCGTTTGATCCGGCGACCTATCGCCCGACCATCCACGTGCTACCACCCGATGGACTCGCCACTTCGTGGCTTTGTGAGTTTTGGACCCGAGCTTCTGCTGTGAGCCGCCTCCCACTTGTCTGCTGGCGCCGTCAAGGTAACATTCTGGTCTCTTATTTTCTGCAATGTAGGATTTTCTGTCAATTGCCGCTTCATGAACCCTTAAGCGCTTAGTTATGATGTCTTGTCTTTGTAGTTGATTGTAGACAAATTCACTACTTGACATCTGTTTAGAACCGCACATGCACACACACTTGCACTAGCCTCAAGCACTCAAACACACGGCACCGTCGCCTTGCTAATTCGCCGACACGGCTTATTTGAATCTGGCTTCGCCGCATGCTATATTTGCACAAAACTATACCAACACGGACACATCACACGTTGTAGTTCTTTGAAACATACCGAGACACGGCTTCTATTTGAGCGTTGAAAAGCACGCACGCTGTTTACACCAACCCTCATAGAACCTTGACATGTCACGGACCGTAGCCCACACCTGGTAAAGTGAAACCCGATCTGCTTGAATCTGGAAAATGTGCACACATGCCGTGTCTGCATGCTAACCTTCACAAACACCTGCTGACACATCACGGTAGTATTCACCGCGATACCACTGAGGCCCGATATCTACTTGAATCTAAAAATGTGCACACATGCACCAAGTTTACTTTGGAGCATCTAAAACACTGTGGCCTTACGGGTTTGTAGTTTACTATAAGCACCGGCACCGGTTCTGTTTGAAATTTAAAATTTGCCGCATATATCGGTTGTACCGTGCATATCTTCATATGGCTTTGTAATTTCTTGACTCTGGAGACTCCCATACTCTCGCGGGTATGGGAACATTACCTTCATGAGTGGTATGCCGATTTGCCCGAGCCGTTAACCGCATCGTGGATCGGGCGGCTTTGGTACCTTCTGCGGGGACTTTCGGACTCTCTACTTGCAGACCTCTTCTTGCGCTCTGGCGGAGGTGGTGGGACACCGATTCTTTTCATCTATCGGCGAGGGGACATAGCGATGACCCCTTTCGACTTCTCGATGCTCGCGGCATCGGGGTGGGGTGATCCGATCCTTTGACCTGAACATGGGCGAGTGGATCGCCGCTCGAGTTTATTGCTTTCGGCGGCCGCCGCTTGTTAAATCGAGGTTCGTCCGCTATTCTGGTTCGAGTGCGATTTAGTCACGGACCATCTTTGGTGGGCCAGCTCCGATGACCCGGAGCTGAGAGATATCTTGTATGCTTCCTCATGTTTTTGCTAGGGACCACCTATTCGCCGAGGCGAACACTGCCTCTCTGCCTCCTCGGACCTTGGTGGGCGTCCGACGGATTGTCTTGATATGATTGGGGTGGTCGGCTCGCCACCCTTCTGGCTACATGAGCTCCGTCTCCGTGGCGTGAGCGGTTGCTCGAGGCTCTTGGCGAGCACAGGAGGTATGTCTTCTTCTGCATTTCATTTACATTGTACTTTTCGTACTCTGTACCTTGCACTTGTTGTCGTATCTTGTACCACGGCACACATATACCTTTATATTGGTACTGCTTGTTCTGCACTGTACAACACAATACACAACCTGCGGCTCTGTTATTTACGCTTTATTACGTACTCTGCTTTATTCGATAATCGTCTTGGCGTCTGTTTTGCGTGGGTGTATGCCTACTTCCCAGGCTGAGCGATCTGGGAGGCGGAGACCCCTCTGGTGTCCCCTTCTCTCGCCGTTCTGACAGGCGATGTGTCCGGAGACCGGGACACTTTTAGCTTCTGGTCGTTTCTTGACACCATCACTCTTTGAGGTATGTTTTACTTCTGATCCGTTTGAAGCTTCTTTCATGCATACATTTCTGTGTCGATAGATAATCAAGCGTATTTCATTTGGTCACTGGCGGTAGTGGGCTCCACTTCCCGGTGATCTGAGATAGGTATCTTGGCGCCACGAGACCTCGCGCTCGGATTCTCTGGAGGGCGATGCTGTCGGGCTGGTACACAGGTGGCGCTTCTTCGTCGAGACCACAGGATTCTTGGGCGAATAGTTCGATCCGGCCTCCGAGCACATGAGGGACAAGAGGTTTTGTCTGCGGCAGATGGAGGACTACACCCTTGGTGGGCCATAGATGTGGATGCCTCTGAGGCGAGGCGACTACTCCGTGCGTCCGGACCTTCTTGATCACGGCCTCTGGCCGGGGCTCCGAGTGACCAGTGAGACCCATGGCGGCGCCGGCCAGCGAAGGCAGGCGAGGCGGGGCCATCCTGAGGGCTCGAGCTCATGGCGGAGAAGTGCGAGAGGGGCGAGGGGCTGGCCGCTGGCCTACTATGTTGACTTATAGGGGCGAGTGGGGAGACCTACGAATCCTTTGCTCTTCCTCCGGTGATCATGAGTGGTGGTATTCTGACTTGCCCCGGTATGTATCACTTTATTTTTGCATCTTGCATTGTCATTTCATTTCGGTTTATTGAGATATCCTGAGAATCTTGATGTACTTAATACTTTTGCGGGCTTCTTCCGAGTATACCGTCGATCGGTGGGTGAATGCCTCCTGATGGGGATCTTTGCGGCGGACTCTTGGCGCTCTGGCCGTCTGACTTGGTATGTTCTTGACCACGATCTCAAATCATACTCTGTTCGCACAATCTACTATCTTGAAATCTAATAAAGCGCTCACGGTTTTCACACCTTGTACTCATACCTTTGCATTCTTTTCAGCGATAAACCGTTCACGGCATTCACACACCGTGCACTCATACCTGCGCATTCTATCTTGATTCCTTTGTTCACGGCATTCCACATATCGCACTTTCGGAACCTTCATTCTACATTGATAAAGCGCTCCTGCTTTTACGATGTGTTTGTTCTCTGTATTTTCGACCTCCTTTCGATCCCTCCGATGGGTGACCTTTGCTCGGTGAGCCTCCGTCTCTACTCGGGATGGCGGGATATTCCCTCGTACGAGAGGGGCGTGGTCATGTGGGGAAGCGACTCACGGCTCAGCTCGATTCGGGAGATGGGGAGTTGGGCGAGGGGAGTCATTGCGGAGAAGCGAGGAGCTTCGGGCTCGGGCTCCGGCAGTGGCAGCTCCGGCAGCTTTTATACTTGCCGGGAAGAGGCGAGGCAGATCCTTAGGCATGAGGCCTACTGCTGATGATGATGATTTTGTTGCTTCTTTTCTTTATTTCTTTTCTTGCACTTTTCTCTTTGTGGTAGATAGAGTACTGTGTACTGCCGCAGGCAGGTTTTTGCTTTTCTCAAACGCTGTATTTGAAAGAGATAATATAAAATGAACTCTTTATCTGAAAAGTGTTATATTTACATATCTCATACTTTGCACTGCATTGCATCATATTACACCCCAAATGTAAATGATATTGATTTGTTATCTGACAATTGAACACTTGCATTGTAATAATCAAATAACCAACCAACTAAACAGCAAAACAGCTCATACAAACCACTGCTCAAACTGAACATACAACCCATACTCCACTGAGGATTAATTTGCTGGGGATTGATTTGCATTTAGTACATAACTTCAAGGTTGGTTCATACGCATACAAACTCGAATGAATAGCCTAATCGATGAGACAGATCACCAAACTGACACGGTTGCAGTTGAAACACACTCGGATGTTCCAGATTTTCCCTTCCCTTCTCTTACTTTGCCCGGATGTAAAGAATGGCACAGCAATCTGAGCCCAAGCGATTACCTTTTGGAAGAATGGGTTTTCAACCGAGTGCCGAGCCTAATCACGAGAACGGCGAGGCGGACTCAAACCAAAAAAAACAAAAAGGCACCACGACCTAACACAACGAGACATACTCGGAAAGACTCAAGACTAAGTTGAGGCCGACAAATCAAAAGACACGACACCAGAGCGTGTTTAAAAGAGACCTCAAATTTAGAGCAGTTCCTCCGGGTGCACTCCCACCCTTCGATTTGTGATACTCACATCGCTCGGCCCTCGTGCTCGGTTTTTCTCTCAAAACCCTTCTCTTACTTTTCTCTCAACTTACTCCTCTCTATTCTTCAATCTCTCATTTTGCATCCCTCACGGGGTGAATAGCGAGATGAATAGGAAGTAGCGGGTTCACGCGCCCGATATAGCCGCTTGCAACCATTCCTTACAGCGGATAAAAGTGCCTCTCGGGCAATCAAGTTAACGGGGAAGCGGAGGACTGACTCAATCGTGCCCCTAGTTCGTCATTTTGACCATTTTTGTTTTCTAAAATAGTTGACCAAAATGAGAGTTAGATTAACACACTTATTCAATTGTTGAGTTGAAAATCATGCGAATCGGTTTGTGGCTGAAAATTCTCCTTTTCGGGTCCAAACATGGTCCAATTTTAAAAATGGAATAGTTTTAGAAAGTAAGTCAACCTCGGTGAAAATTTTCAAAAACTATTTTTGCAAACAATCAATGCTCAACGGCGTAGAACTTACCCTCGAGATATGCAACCTCGGATCGAAGGCAATGGAAAATTGCCCTGGCTTAAAGGAGGAAGGCAGCGGAAGTTGCCTGGTTTGAAACGGTAGCTCGGGGCAATTTATAGTAGCGGAGAACAGCGGAAAGTTGCCCTTGTTTGATGATGCCGCGGCATGTTGTAAGCCGATCTTTTTGTTGACGATGGTCGGATCCGACGCGGAGAGTCGAAGATGGCTTGAATCAATATGTGGACCACGATCACCTGGAAGGTGTTGGTGGTTTAACTTCAAGAGGAAGTTTAATCACGCGCTCGGATTCTTGCTTTAATCAAGACATTGGATTCGGAGGAGGCAAAAGTGATCAAAACCATGACATGGCACGAGGCGCTATGGAAGGCTGGACTTGAGGATGAAGTTGCCTCGTATCCCAAACATGGGAATCAAGCCTTCGTAGTTCGGGTTAGGGTACACTCGGGTATTTTAACCTTCACTATTTTTAGGCTCTAACTTTTGCCAAGGTGCCCAATGCGGGTTTTCGACCTTGCGAGCTATGTTTTTCGTTTTCATTCTTTTTCTTTTCTTTTGCATTTCTTTTGATATACATTTTTTTTGCATTTTTTTTTTCTTTTTGTATTGTTTCTTTGCTCTAACTTTTGCCTGGGTCGCCCTTCCGGGTTTTCGGCCCAGCGAGCCTCTCAAGGGGTAAAAGTGTAGCAAGCCCATGCCAAATGGTTTTAAGATTGAAGCCTCTCGGTATCTGGGAGAACGGCTATTGTGCTGATTTGCAGAAAGGCCCATCACGGTTACTTCTTGAGCTTTGCTTAGTGGGATTTTGATCTTCCTGATCGGACTCCGATGCCTCTTGCTCGAGGGCTGCTTTGAACTGGGCCACACAGGCGTCGCATTGGTAGCTATCTTTTGAATCATTCGGATCTTTGGTCAAGGTTTGAAAATAGGGGTCGAGTCTCGGTGAGGCGATCCTAAGCTGCGTAATCTCGAGAACGATCCCACACAGGTCTTCGCAAGACTACGCAAAATATCTTGTTTTTGAAAGTTTTTAAGAAGGCGGCGATTTGCTCGTGCCGAAGACAGTGTGGAACCAATCTGGATCAAAGCTAGGGTCCTTCTCAGCACTCACGCCGACAAGCATGATTTCATTCATTAAGGGCTTAGCATGCCTCTCTTTCTCTCGGATTGATCAAAATTTTGCAAAACCCGAGGAATTACTTCCTCTTTGTTTTTATCACCGCAGTGTTCAAAGAAGGTTTTGAAAAACTTAGGTCAAAACAATAATTTTCAAGACACAAAAGAGCAGGTGGAATGCACTGTCACCCCATTCGAATTCTCTGGCACAACTAGCCCAACATAAATAGTACGGGATCACGATAGCCGCGGCTGTTTCATTCGGGTTCCCTAGATGTAAAAGCTCCACTCCTGGCGGTAGACCCAAAAAAAGCAAAAAAGTAATTACAAAACAAAAGCGGTGCTCGAGGCAACAACCCGAAGTCACCTAGTGTTCTTATACAAAAGAGGCCGACTCATTACAATTAGCAGACCCTTAAGCAAAAAGGGACTCAAAACAATGAGACAGACTCAAGACAAATCAAAAATGACTCGACACCCAAGTCGGGTTTTACAAAACTAGTATTGGCGGTGCTCAAAATGCGCCAAACGCCATATCCAAAAATGTACGGATATTGCCCGAGCGGTTGAATCCCAATTACATACTCGCAGTATCGGTGTCCTCGGTATCTGTGTCCTCACAATCCAAGAACTCTGTAGTGACTGATTTGGCCGAGGTAGGCGGGAGGATGACCTTGTTATCAATCAAATCCTGTACCTCATGACGGAGGCGGAAGCAATTATCAGTGGCGTGGCCAGACTGTTGATGGTACGCGCAGTACTGAGTGGCATCATGGCCTGCTGGAAGGGGTTTGGGGAGCGGCCTAGGATCGAGTGGTGTGAGATGCCCCTTTTTGGCCAAAATCAGAAGTGCCCTAGACAACGGCATGTAGAGAGGATGGAAGGCCCTGCGCCCTCGGGGCAAGTACTTCGGAATCTGAGGACTCTTGCTAGATGCACTAGCGAACGGGTCAGCGGGTGCGGCCTTGGGTTTCTGATCCTTTCCGGATGCAGGGTTGGGAGTGGGAAGAACCTTCTTGGCATGACGGGGCCTATCCCGGTTCTCTGATTGACTGGAACTGCCCTCAGGCGAAGTAGGGAAAACGTCATCCATACTTTTGGTTACAATCGCGGATACTTGTTGTTTGCTCATTCCTCCGGTTTTCAAAGCCTGGACTGCCCACAGCAGTTGTTCCACGGGGTCGGCCTCGGCCTTTACTTTGTCTTTGCCTCTGGCCTCAGCCTGGTGAGAGGTTTGGGTTGGTACTGGTACATCACTGTTGTGGGTGGAGGTCATCTCCGACTGATTGAGCTCGATCACAATCCGCCCGATGTCGGGGCTCTGGGTTCGAAATTTCCAGCATACGGTGCAACCGGTGGCGAGGTTGACATTCCGTAGGCGAGATCTGCCACGGACCTCTGGAGATCGCCTATCATTCCCATTAATTCGAACATAGTGGGCTCGCAAGCCTGATAGAATTGAGGGTCAGTTGGGTGTCTGTGGCGACCTAGGCGGGTGCGGCATGTCGACAGTAGCCTCATCTGGTGGGGTGGTTCCTTGACTTAGCGCGGCCGTCATTACCACAATCTCTTCTGAGTTCTGCATTATGTTTGGTCCTGCCTCAGCGAGGAAAAGACACAAGCTGTTCTGACTTAACTCTCTGAATCTCTGGCGAAGCGGAAAACAAGCGATTTATTCCTAATCGGATCAAGCAGGTGTGGTCAAACAAGCACTCCACTCTTGAACACTGTTCCCCAAGTCAACATCCCCCAAATCTGGCCGATTCCCATGAGATATAATCGATTCCAAAACCGTCTTGGTGCCCGCATGCGGTCTGAAAGCAGACTTCATGGGTATATGCATTCCCTGTAGAGATACACTCTAAAAGCACATAGCATGTAAATGAGAGCCAATACACCCCTATGTTGGGATAGGGTTTCCCTGTCCTATTTTGTCAGGAGCTAGGGTTTCACTACGCACGCAGCGGTTTCAAACAACCTAATATCGGGTAAGCAACCTGTCCTAGTTTGGAATGGTCACTATGGATTCCGACTATGCAACTAGGTCGAATGGTCCAAAAGGGTGCCCCGGTAAAACCGGGGTTTGTGTTCCCCTTCTTGTAGAGCCATAACCGGTCGACCTTATGGTCATGCCTTGACAAGACAAGCCTCCCAAGAAACCGCTCGGGAATAGCGGATGGCCAACACGGTGTCCTAGGCGCACCAATGCACATGCAATGCAAAGAAACACATAAGTGTAGTCAAAAGCAGATATCACGAGTTGAGTCAAGCTCTCTAAACTCCCAGTAGTCGCAGAATCGCATATGCGTCCCGTGGGGACCTCGCGCTGATTCGGACTCCACTTTGTGTCGCGGTTCATCTGAACCAAAGAGTCCAAATCCGCAAATCGTTTGAGAAAACAGATTTTTGAAAAGTAGTGCCAAACATGGATGCTTTGCGGAGTCGCCACCTAAATATTTTTAATTGGGAAATTTAGGAAACCACGACTCGGTCAAGGCCACATGTCCATCATCACCAAAGTGGTCTTGGCTCGGGAGCTTGGGTACGATCGGGAAGGTCACTATGAGCACCCCCTTTCGCCCGGTCCGAAGACCGGCCTCTACTAACCGTGATATCCGTTTTTGAAAACATTACATGCTCTTATTCCAATTATTAGCCTAGAATTACTATGTTATGCGCGCAGCAAACAAGTATAGACTAGATCGCCTAATTTGGAAATAAGCATTGCATATCCGTCTTGTTTGGAAAACAATTTGAAATTGCTACTCACGAGTAGGCTAAAACACGGATTTCAATGAGTATTCCCAACTCAAGTAATCCAACCTCCACCCACAGGCATTCAAACAGTTTATCACATAAGCACTTAGCCACATGGTAGACATACTGTCATGGTAGGCATTCACACGCATGCGGTATGCTAAAGCCATAAAAACTTACATCGTACTCCGTGCCAAAACAGTAAACTGGTTAGCAAACATGCATGACCTAGTTCATGTTAAATGGCTAATGCACGACCTGCGTAAATGCAATCTAGAGTAGGCTCGGCTAACCCTAAACATGGCATGTGGAATGCGCGAAAAGCACGTATTCAATTTTGGAATTGAAAGTGCAATGCGGTTTGTATGATGTGCCGAGCCCGATGTATGTAAACAAATGCATGAATGCTCGCATGCATTGCATAAGGTATGCTAAAATAAACGTGCCCTAATCTACCATTGTAAGCAGGTAAATAAAAAGGGAAGAAAGAAATGGGGATTGGAAGACATGCACCCACTCACGCACACTTATTACAATTGCGCCCTCGCTCGGAGGGACCGAAAGAATATACAAAACCAAATAAATAATTAACTATTCTAGCTAATTAAATATTACAAATCAACTAAATTAAATAAATAAACTAATTAATCTATTTAAGCGATAAATGCCTCGGAAGGAGGGCTGACTGCCGCGCATGCCCGGGACTCGCTCGGAACTGCACTGCCGTGCAAATGTGCCTCTGTTTCCTCTGCTCTCCTTCTCTGAAAATTCCCAAAACTTCAGGAGTGCCTCTCAGAGCACTGGGGAGCATCACTTGGTGAGGCGGGCCACCTGTTGAGGAAGGAAGCCACCGGCTGAATTTCATTATCGGTGCCAAGAGGCGTGGCCAAGACTAAAGAGTGCCGATCGGCCCTTTATCCCTGCAGAACCTGCAACTGATAGCAGCAGAGGAAACCAAAGGCAAGGCAATGCAAATCAAAGCATGTATGCACCAAGCACATCCCTCATCATGCTATGGACTCAAGAGGGCATGTGCCTCGATTCCCGGACCACCAATCGCGCATTTCCATGCATGATGGTCCTAAGAACCAAGAGTGCAAATTTGATTTCAAATGCATGCAATGCAAACAATCAAACAAGGGTGCCAAACCTCTATCATACTTCACTTCAAGAGGCTTAACATACATGCAAATGTGATGCAACCCTAAGCATGCTATCTATTATGCACACATGGGCAATGGCATGGCCTTTATGCAAGCATACAAGCAAGCACATGAACCAAGCATGCAAACTGATTGTAGATTGGGCTTAAACATGAATTGGGCAGCTCTAATAAGGCTCAAAACAGTGGCCAAAATGCCTAGATAATGAGACTAAATGCACACACACATGTGCAAGTGTTAAGGTCCAAGACTTAGGCATACCAAAGCGATTCTCATGCATACTTAAAGAGGCCAAACATGGATTAATAGCATGCATTTAAAGCTCTGAAATTCATGTTAAACATGATGCCAAATCATGCAATAGAAGCATGCCAAACCAAGCATGTAAATGGCCTAGGCTTAAGACAAGTCAATAGGGCATTAAACCACACTTAGCGCAATCATACATGGCAATATTCAAGCACTTAAAGATAAAGTTTTAACACATAAAACTAAGCCTAAATGACCACCTAGATGGCATCTAGGAAACATGGAATCTAAGGCATGCAATAAGGCCTAAACATAGAGCATACAAGACATACTCTTAAAGCATTAACTAGGCCACTAAGGCAATCCAACAAGCATGTATGAAGGACTGAAATGGCATGTTAGATGGTTCCAATCATCAAAAACAAAGCTAGAATAGCATACCACATATTCATGCTCTTGAGGCCAACAAGCCAAATACAAGGAGGCTACCAAATTCATGCTAAGATTGGCCAAAATAGCTATGGACAGAGCTAAATCATGGCAAAATAAGCTTACAAGCTTCACAAATCTAAGCTTAAAACATGCTAGAAAATAGGGCAAACAACCTAGACATGTTAAGGCATAAAAGGGGATTACAAGGCAACTATACTAAGCATGTATAGGAGACCAAAACCGACTTGAAAACATGTTATATCATGGCATAATAAACATGGAAAACAACTCAAACATGCCTAATACACACTCAAGCATGGGGCTCTCTCAAGAGGCAAAACTTGCCCTTTTCAAGGACATCAAGGAGAGGGGGGTGGCCCTCTCCTTTCTAGGACTTTATGGCACCATCTCCACCACTGAAATCCCTCAAGATTTCAGTGGTGGAGAGGCCCAAGCACACAAGTCCCGGATCTCTCCAAAATAGCACAAAAAGTGACCTTTTTCAAGGTCTAAAGGGGGTCAAACCTCCCCAAACCACAAAACACTCTTAATGAATAATGAAGAGGACTTAAAAACAGAGATTTTATGTGTTAATCACTAAGCACAAAAACTGTTTTAAACTAGATAAAAAGGAGTGCAAAATGGGGAATAAAATGCAAGTTTCTCACCCTTGTTGACTATCTTCACAAGAGTGGATGTTGTTGCTTCCTTGAGCTCCAAACCAGTCAAAATGTCAAGAACCAACCTTTGGAACCTCGTAACCAAGAGAAGGTGGAACTCTAGGTGTTTTAGTGCAATAGTGTGAACTAAACACCTAGTGTACTAAGAGAAAAAGAGAGATATGGTATATGTATCTAACTTAACCCTAAAACCAGAGCTCGGCTCTCTAACAATGGCTAATGCTCTGAAAAATGCTAACCCTAAGACCAAGAGGGAGAGCTTTCCTCTTATAGAACTTGTAGACTTACAAGCTAAGCAAACAAGACCTCATCCCTCCATACACGTGTATGGAGGAAGCATGCTCAAAAGGCATGCGAAAATATCTCGAAAGCAAGTGCAGTTAATTAAATTTGGGCAAATTGGTCATTTCGCCCAAAATAGTGCCGACCGGCACAAAATAGTGCCGACCGGCACAATATAGTGCCGGTGACAACTATAGCCAGCCGGTGGCCTCTAGCCCCAGCCGGTGGTGTGTGGGGATGCCTCATGAAGCATTCCCTGCCCTTCCAAGGCAAAACACAAGTGTTTGGTGCAAAACCAAACACAAACAGTCGAGTTCGGAGGTCCTGAGGCAAGGCTCGCACAGCCGAGAACTCCGGGA
Organism: Camellia lanceoleosa; assembly: GCA_025200525.1. NCBI lineage: Eukaryota > Viridiplantae > Streptophyta > Magnoliopsida > Ericales > Theaceae > Camellia > Camellia lanceoleosa. The sequence continues at coordinate 190,498,200 of CM045760.1, forward strand.
ACTCCAAACGAACACAAACATGGATAATCACCGAGTGTTCCAACGGTGACGTCCAAGTCTTGAGGACGGTCAAAAATGGGGTGTCTACACCTGCTATAGTTTGCATATTTGCATGTGTTGCATTAGGCATTTCTATATATTTAGGATCATGCATGATTTCTAATCGGTTTTCTTTTTTGGCTTGGAGTACTCGGTGAGTTTTATGCTTTAGCATCCTTGCATGCGTGTGAGTGTTGCCATGAATAGCATGCTTACCATAAGGCTATATGCTTATGTGATATAAACTGCCTTGAATGCCTGTGGATGGAGGTTGAGTTACTTGAATTAGGACAATTCATCAAATGTTTGTTTTAAGCCCACTAGATAGTGGCAAAATCACGTTTTTCTAAGCCCACCCGAGGGTGGCAAATCCACGTCTTAGCCTACATGGTAGCACCATCAAACCATTTTCAAACAAACAAACATGAAATGTTTTGTTCCAATTCAGCGATCCGGTCTATATTTATGCGTCGCATCACATAACCTAGGCTAATAACCTAATAAGAACATACAATGTTTTCAAAAGCAGATATCATGGTTAGTAGAGGCGGTCTTTGGCCGGCGGCGAAATGCTCACGGCGACCTTCCCCAATCGTACCCAAGTTCCCGAGCCGAGGCAACTTTGGTGATAGCGGACACGTGGCCTTTTGGCACCGAGTCGGGGTTTCTAAATTTCCCATTAAAAATATTTAGGTGGCGACTCAGATGGCGGCGATCCATGTTTGGCACTTCTTTCAAAAAATCTTTTTTCTCAAAACGATTTGCCGGATTTGGACTCTTCGGTTCAAGATTGAGATCCGTGACATTTGAGTCCTTCGAATCAGAGTGACCCAATATCGAACGAGCGGGGACTCGCACTCCTTTTCCCGGATGCGTTCGAGGGGCGTCTCCGACTTGAACTAGAACATGTGTTCTATAACTCTCTAAATATTTCCTAAAATAATATGGAGAACAATGGATGCTAGAGAGCAAAATGAAGGCAAGGAAAATGAATTTTCGGAATAAGTGACTACTAGAAAATGGCCTGCTATTTATAGACCTGAACAGGTTCAATTATCCAAACTGAACAGGTGGAATTTGAATCCAACAAATACATAACAGTTTAAACAGATAACTGTTTGGCAGTTTATATCTGTTGGAAAAACTGCAACAAATTTGAATCTGTCTGGGCAGAAACTAAATCTATTCGGGGTTCAACAGATTGGCAACCTATTTGGACTGTTTAAACTTGTTGTGGAATTTGAATCTGAAAAGAGGCACAAAATTTTGGACAACAAATTTGAATTCAAATTCAAATTACAAAAGTGCAAAATTTAAATTAAGGGTTGGTTTGGGATGTCTTAAAAAAGTGTACTTTTTGTCTTTTTACGAAAAGATGTGCAGAAAAGTAGAAAGGTGATGCGATAGAAAAAAGATAAAAAGATAAATTATGTAGTTCATGCCAAACTAAGCTTAAATTTTCCCGCAAGAAATTTGGGAAAAAATTCAAATAAATTTTGTGTAAAAAATTAATATTAGAACAGGCACAACCATACCCATGCGGTGCAGGCATGGCTCGGCCGGACAAGCTGCATGTGTGTGGTGGTTTGGGCTAAGGTTTCATTTGTTTATAACTTCTTCCTTCTACAAACTTAGGGTGCCCCTTGGGGCCCAATCCAAGTTAGTACACCAAGAGCTTAAATGCCTACAAAAAACTCTCTTAAAGTTTCAATGTGGGGTAACCAATTTCAAGAAAACCCACATTTACTTCTTTAATTGTTCATTCCACAAACTCGAAAATGGTATCAACTTCTCATTCACTCATAAATGGTTTTGATAAACCGTCTTCACCGTGTGACTTGTCATGCGACAAGGAACACGTCACCTTTTCGGACCCACCCTAAAAGACGTTTGGGACACACTCAATTTTGGGCTCAAAATTGGTCCAAAATAAGCCTTATAAAACAAAATTTTCCAACAGAAGTATCAAGCAACCTTCAACAAACATATACACAAAAATAGATTGAGAATTAAAAATGTTCCTACTCAAATTTATGCCTAAATCTAAGTTTATCCATTGAGTAGTCAAATTGAGTATAATGACAAACTCATACGAACAAATTGAGTATACATATATACATATATACACATATATAGTATTCTCACTCTAAAATGACAGTATATAATTTAGCGTTCGTGAACAGCGAGCTCTTAAAGCTAACCTCGATATTCAGCCTCCAAATTATGGGTAGTGATTAGAATTTTTGTTAGAGCAATCATCGTCCTCATCCTCTTCCTTCTCTTTCTCTGTATCATTGTCCACGATGCCACACCAAATCATCGCCTAATCGTCGTGGTTGAGGTCTCGACATCGGAAAGTCGAGCAGTGGTCGTGTTCGAGATTGAGCGTCCAAAGAATGAGAGCGAACTACAAGCGGCACCGACATGGCATCATTTGGAGGCGACAGTTCAATGCCCAAGGTGTCGTATCTGGGGTGGGGGTGGTGGTACACATTGAGGGAGCTTGAGACCGCTGCCGATGGTGGTAGAGAATGATAGAAATGATTGTTATAGAGAGATTTAAAATCCTAGAGATAGAAAGGTAGAGAGAGAGAAGAGTAGAAAGAATGAGGGTGTGAGTGTGATTTAAGGGTGTGGGGGTGAGGGATCTTAGGTTATAAAAAATATATATATTATGTACCTCTTCCATTATTAAAAGTTAGAGAGATGATAAACTAAATATTCCAAATAAATATACATGGCCATGAAAGTATGCATTTGAAGTAAGGGGTAGTTTGGGATGTTCTAAATAAGTATACTTTTTGACTTTTTATGAAATATGGGTTGGGTTGGGTTAGGTTGGGTTTGAAGTGATATGGTAGAGAGGTGATGTGATTTAAATAAGATGATGTGACTTAAATAGAATAATGACTTTTTGAAGTTTAATTAAAAATTTCAATTTGTCAATGTTGTCCTTAAATTTTTTAAATTGAATCAAATTGCTTTAATTTTAAACAACTGTCTAAATCATTAATGACATAATAATAAATTAGATAAATTGCATTGACTTCCCTTGTTTTTGGAAGAAAACATACAATTTTAATATAATTATATTGGGCTCTCTTAATGTTTTAATTTATGTAACACTTGCTCTACTTTTCATTAGAAATTTATTAGTCGTATAAATAAATAAAAAATATTATTACCATCTATCTCTTTTAAGTTGAAATGTATATTTTATATTGTGTCTCTTTGTGTTTTTATAGTATCGGCATTAATTTTAATCTATTTAATCTTATCAAAATAAAGGTCAGTGCAATTATGTTAAAATTATAAAATTCATTGTCTATTAAAAAAAATTCAAAGAAAAGTTACAAAATTAACTTGTCTTCTACCCCGCCACTGACATCTCTTGATCTGCCTGTCCTTGATATAATATAGGGTGGAGGCAAATTACTACAAACCTATCCCAAACTCAACCCATGATTATCCTTACATCCTTTGTTGGGAAATTTGATTGGTTTGTGTATCATGTCTCTAGTTACAACATTTGTGATTTTTTATTATGATATATTAAAGTGTTAGTTATTACTTAGTTATATACATTATGGTATTAGTTATGATTTATTTTAATATTAATTATGATATTATTTTGGTTATGAAGCTCATTGATTATACCTTATGTAATATTTGGTTATAATATTTTATTTTATTTTTTTAATTATGACTCTCATTGTGATAATCAATATCACAAATATCATAACTTGCATATGTTGCACACTCTTTTAGCAGTACCCTATTTTATTATAATTTCCCTAGTGATTGAGATGAGATGCATAATTTGATTGAAATTGAAAATTCTAAAAAAGACATTGAGAAAAAAGGTTGTGTTTGGTGTGGAGTTCTAATCATGACTCCATACCTATATTTGAGTATGGTGTTTGATTACAATTTTTAAAAATTAATTCCACACCACTTATGAAAACTCGTTTTAGGCGGGATTTGAATTTTGAAATTTGGTTTACCCAGTCGTCCTCTCGGTCATTCGTCTAGTCGTCTATGTAACAACTCGAAAATTTAAGTTGTCCCTTAAATTTTATATTAGTATTATTTAATTATAAATGAGAAAAATCTTAAATGTTTAATTAAATATTTTGTAAGAGAAAAATAAAATAAAGTGTAATTTATTTGCATTAGGGTCATTTTATGGAAAAGAAAAAAAATAAAATAAAAAGAATAAACTAAAGCAACATGTAGCTTAGGATGATGATTATGCAACATAGGTGTGGCGAGTCATATATGTTGGATAAGCATGAATTGATGAAGAAGTATATGGATGAGCCACATGTATGAGCGGTGGCTTGAGGCTCGTGAATTAACTCCCTATAAATAGGGAGGAGATGTTCAAGTTAAGGAGAAAAAAAAAAAGAGGGGGGAAGAAAATACAGGAAGACGAAAGGGTCTTTGGTAGTAAAAAGAAAGAGTAAGTTATTAATTTTAAGGTGAGTTATATTATACATTGAGTTACCATTATATGTTTTACGTATGTTTTGAGTTATCATAGTTTATTTTATGTAAATTGTGTTTTATAAATTATATTAGCATTTCTAGTTTATGGACCTTATTTTAAGGAAAACTTATGGATATAACTGTTTATTAAAATGTATTTTGAGTAATTATTTTATAAGTATCACCACGGAGGTCCCATGTCTTAGGGGACTTAAATAATCATTGGCCTTCTGATTAGTCACTCTGTGACCCTTTGTCTGTCATAGATCCACCGGAACTCTGATTTCTGGTGTGAAGCAAAGTGCTGTACGGAAGCTAAGTGTTACACTATTGTGGGAGCTACTTGTAGAGTTCGTACGAGCCACCTCTTGAGTCTATACATCTGTTCTGTTCCGTTCTGTACCATAGTTATGATTATTTTGTATTATATGTTCTGTATTCTAATATCAAGTTATGTTTAGCCAATAATTATCCATAGTGAATTTTATGTTCGTATGTTCTTAGTATAATATTTATCACTCAGCCATATGTTTATAACTGTTTACCAATTTTTAGGAAACAATACAATTCAGAAATAGCTTTTGGAAAATCTTAGTCGTGGAGCTGCGGAACAAACACACACAGCACTTTTATGATATTTTTCTATGTAAATATCGACTTTTTTGGTCAATAAATTTTGTAATAAAAATAGAAACTCCGATGATTATTTTTGTGCCCTCACTTAAATATTATTTCCACTCTCGTTTATTAATTTGTTCAATAATTGGCCGAAGGTAACTTAAGTTACTAGCCATCACGATACTTAACCATTGGGTACGGGAAGCGGGTCGTGATAGTCCAGCCGGTTGACTGGAACAGTGCAATTTTATTTTATTTTTTTAGGCAATTGACACATCTTATTTTTTATGTATTAAATAAAAAATATGTTTCGAATTTTTTAAATTTTTTATGAGTTTTTAATAGAATTAGGAGTCGTGTGTTTGGTTATGATTTGTAAATTTTTTGAATCAAATATCATATGTCACATCAATTATTCCAAACTCAATTCAAAACTATTTTTAAAACTCATAACAAAACAATTTTTCCTCACTCAAATCATAATTCCAAAACTCATAAATTCAAAATACAACTCTATTGTAGTTTTAGAATTATGATTTGATAATAAAGTTGTATTTTGAGTTTGTGAGTTTTGGAGAATGAGGAAAATTTGTTTGGTTACTTAGGTGCCATTTGGTAACACTTACGTCTTTAGTTTATATTTACAAAAATTTAAAAAACTCAAATAAAAACTTGTTTGGTAAATTTTTAATTTATAAATTAATGGTCTCAGTTTATAAAATTTGGCCAAAAAATGTAAACTCAATAAATGAGTTTATGTTTTGAGTTTTGAGTTTTTTTTTTTTTTTTTACCACTCAACACTAGCCACTACCCACCACCATTTTCCACCACTGTCTTCCGCCACTACCACTTACCACCCACCCCCCACCACTACCTGCCACCATCACTTACCATCTACCTGCCACCACCACCCATTACCCGCCACCACCACCCACCTGCCACTCACCAGCCACCACCACTCGCCACTACCACCCACCCCTCGCCACCACCACCACCACTACCATCCACCCGCCGCCACCACCTCACCACCCACTACTACCACTATCCACCACCCACCACCACCACCACCACCCCATTCGCCACCACCACATCCACACCACCACCCACCACCACCCACCCGCACCACTACCATCACCACCCACCACACCGCCACCACCACCACCACCCACTTCACCACCACCACTACCATCATCACCACCCACCGCCACCACCCACCCGCACCACCACCCATCACCGCTGCCACCACTACCACCATCCGCCACCCACTCACCACCACCCACCCATTACCACCGCACCACCACCACCACCACCACCACCACCACCACCACCACCACCCACTCGCTACCATTTTCCACCACCGCCGCCGCCACCACCACCATCATTTTCTACCACCATCTTCCGCCACTGCCACCACCGCCACCACTTGCCATTTCTTACTCTTTTTTATATTTTTTATTTTTTTAAAATGTTTTGTCTAAACCAAACGCGTTTGTAGTTTATGATTTTTAAAAAATAAACAAAAACCAGTTTATAAAATTTTTGTAAATATAAACTGAAAACGTAAACGTTATCAAACAGACCCTTAGCGTTTGGTAGAGTTTTAGAATTATGATTTGAGAATAGAGTTGTATTTTGAGTTTGTGAGTTTTGGAATTATGATTTGAGTGAGAATAATTTATCTGGTTGTGAGTTTTGAAGAGAGTGTTGAATTGAGTTTGGAATAATTGATGTAATATATGATATTTGATTAAAAAACTTACAACTCATAATCAAATACACAATCCAAAATTCTATTTAAAGTTCATAAAAAAATTTTAAATTTTTTTTTATTTAAAATATATATATAAAAAAAAAATACTATTCCGGTCAACCGGCTAGACGTCCGGAGGATGACCCGATAGACGAATTTTCAAATGCGGGTGTAAAAACGATTTTTGAAAACTAAAACCAAACATAGCACTCAAACCAAGAGGTAGAAATGTGATTTGAAAACGCCACTAAACACAGCCTAAAATTTGAAATATCAAAATGATATGATATACATTTTTTTTTATAATTTAGTATCCAGTCTTAAAGATTGATTAATATGAGGAATTAATCACATTATCTATTAGTGAGGGCCCCAATTAAATCCTAAATTGACCCCAACAAATTATTTACATTTAAAATGTTTTAAATTTAAAATTATGGAACGAGCACGTCCCATTTAAAGATACTTTAGTGGAGGATTCCTTCCAGTCTAAAATTTGAAAAATCCTAATTGAAAAAGGCTGTCAAGTGAAGGTTTGGCAAAGAGAAAGACGAGGTAGGTCTCGAATATGTGACATTGGATTTAGTAATGAAAACTCTTACTCTCTAAATAACATATATTATATATATATATATATTATTCTTATAGAGGGTGTTTGGCAAGAAAGATTTTAGCTTCTTTTAAACTAAAATTTACAAAAAAAAAAAATAAATTAAAATAATTAATAAGACAAAATATCACATTAAATTTATAATCATTTCACTTTTTCTCTAACAAACATTATATGTAACTATAAAAAAATCCAATCATCTTCTCAAATATAAAAATTTTAACCTACTAAAATAATCAATAACTAAAATAATCTACTAAAATAATAATTCCCCAAATACCCACGTAGTGTCATTTTTTTTTTCGAGGTGCACCTATAAAACGTGTGGGGATCGCTAGTAATAATATAAATAGTAGGCAGGACGAATCGGTGACTTATAACGGCACGCGGTTCACGTTAACAAGCCACCCAAAAGGTAGTTGACCGTTAAATTCGGACAGCTCGGTGGTACCGCCTTTCCCAGAGTCCTTTTGAATTTGGTTTCAAATTAATTTAATGCCAAAGGCTGCCCCGCTTTTTTCCCCATAGAATATTCTCTCTCTCCTCTAAAACCCTAGTTCTTGTCTCTCCCTCGTAAACTCCGTCCTCAAACCCCACAAAAATTGACGGAGTTTTCAATCCGAAACATCCTATATTGCATCAATATCACCCACCTCTTCACCACACTCTGTTTTCACAACCCTTTTGACCTTGACCCATTATCAGATCCATGGCTTTTGCTGGAGATTCAGCTCTTTTGTGCCGTCAAATCATCACCAAGAACACTGGTTTGAATTTCCAGAATCGGGTTTTTAGTGTTCCGATTAGTCCTCTCAGGTTTTGCTTCAATGGGGATAAATTGAAGGGTGGTGAGGTGAAGATCGGAGTCAGAGCTGCGTTACAGAGTGTGGAGAGTGTAGAGATTTCGAAGAGTTTAGAGGGTTTTTCAGGGTTTGATGCAGTGACTGAGGGAGAGTTGAGAGAGAAGGGTTTTTTGGGGTTGAGGAAGACGAAGCTTGTTTGCACGATTGGGCCGGCGTGTTGTTCTTTGGAGGATTTGGAGAGGTTGGCTTTGGGTGGAATGAATGTTGCGAGGCTAAACATGTGTCATAACTCGAGGGAATGGCACCGGGATGTGATATGGAAGATCAAGAAATTGAATGTGGAAAAAGGGTTTTGTGTGTCTGTGATGATTGATACAGAAGGTAGTCAGATTCATGTGGTTGATCATGGGGCTCCCTCCTCCGTCAAAGCAGAGGTAAACGACTAACACTCACAGATTGGTTTTGTTATATGAATTGAACAAATATAGAAGTAGTTATTATTTAGGAAAAATATTAGATATAGACTCTTTCAATTGTCAATTTGGGATAAATAATTTTGATAATTTTATAATAATCAGGATGGCTCAATCTGGCTTTTTACTACTGAGAAATTTGAGGGTTCTCGTCCATTCACTCTTCAAGCAAACTATGAAGGCTTTTCGGAAGGTAGTATATAATAGAAATAATGCAAGTTCAAAATTAGTTTAATGCAAACAAAAGAGGGAAATTCTTGTTAAATCTTGCTTTCTCTCTCAGGTATCATAGTGGGCGATGAACTTGTTATTGATGGAGGAATGGCAAGCTTTGAAGTCCTAGAAAAGATTGGGAATGATTTGCGCTGTAAGTGCACAGACCCTGGATTACTCCTGCCTCGAGCCAAATTGAGATTTTGGAGAGATGGGAAGCTTGTTGAGAAAAATCATGAGCTCCCAACCCTATCAACCAAGGTTGATTTTCAGACACTTCTTTTCTGAATTTTGTTTATCTCCACGGTGCATATTATAGTTGCTTAGTTTTGATGAGTTGACATTACAGACCCTTTATAGTGTTTGTTTGGACAACCATTGGCATTGAGTAGTACTGAACTCTGTGATCTTCAATATTCTCTCTCATGCGTAGCTATTTTAAATGGTTTATTATTTTTATTTTTAAGATTGTATTTTAAATGGTTTATTAAATGGTGGAAATCAATAAAAAATTGCTTTTTTGGAGGATATATTGTGATATATTTTGAAAATTTCACTCCTTTGCTCATCATTGAATTGGTATTATATGATCTGCAGGATTGGTCTGACATCGAGTTTGGAATTTCTGAAGGCGTTGATTTTATTGCCATGTCATTTGTAAACGATGCCGATGCTGTCAACCATTTAAAGAACCACCTATCAACCAAAGCATCAGCGTATGTCACCTTTACACTAAAATTTCTTTTCTTAGCATGCAATAATCTTTTGACTATTTCACTTGATGTGTGCTATAGTCACGGAAGTTGATTCTTCCATTTTTGGATATCATCAAGAGCTTCATAGCAACTGTTGCTATCTTAAGCCTCATCCACTGGCATATGCTTTTCAACACTCCATGAGAAATATATTTACATTGTGCATAACATTCAATTATACAGTAACAGGATGCATTTTTCACAAGTTTCTTAGCTAGATCCTATCTTCTGAATATACAAAACTGAGAGCCAAATTCTTCATTTGACAGATCCATTAAAGTTCTAGCGAAAATAGAGAGCATGGAGTCTCTCCACAAACTGGAAGAAATCGTAGAGGCTTCTGATGGAATAATGGTGGCACGAGGTGATCTTGGGGTTGAAATTCCACTCGAGCAGATACCAACAGTGCAAGAGACCATTACTCATGTTTGCAGGCTGCTCAACAAGCCTGTGATTGTAGCTTCTCAACTTCTGGAGTCAATGATTGAATATCCTACACCAACACGTGCTGAGGTACTACAGTTAATTACCTTATTAAAAATATAGATTGGTTAAAAAATTATTCAAGAAATCTTTCCTCCTAACTTGTGGAGTCCAGTTCGGGATCAACTCGGTACCATTCTTAAGCTTTTTTTACTTAATCTAGGATTTCCTCTCAACCAAGAGGCATAAAACCTCATAATACTTAATAGCTATGTGAAATTTCATTTCTTGTGCCAAATAGGGTGAATAATTGTCTTTGGGCTTCTTGATTGACTCTCCTTGCTGAACCTTTCTCTCATTGACAATGTTCCTTGATGTTATAAGGTTGCAGATGTTTCCGAAGCAGTTCGGCAGTTTGCTGATGCCCTGATGTTATGTGGTGAGTCAGCAATTGGATCATATGGCCAGAAGGCTCTTTCTGTCTTGCGGACAACCAGCAGTCGGATGGAACTATGGAGTCGTGAGGAGAACCAACAGAATGGTCTCCATCAGCGTCAACTTGGACAGTCTCTGCCTGACAGGATTGCTGAGCAGATTTGCAATTGTGCAGTGGAAATGGGTATTTAAACTTTTCTCGGCATGCCTTCATTAACTACATAGCATTGCAGTAGAGTAAATGCATTGGTTGTTTAAAAATAGAGGGTAATTCCGGGTAAGGGTTTAGTATTTTGTAGAATATTACCCTCTCATGAATCAAGTTACGTGTGCTGTGTTTCCAATGCAGTCTTGACTAGTTCACAAGCAATTGCATCACTTTTTGTGTTTCAAACTAGTGTAAATGAAGGAGATGTACATAAGCCATGTGGTCATTTCATACAATACCATCTCAAGAGCCTTTTTTTTTTGTGGTAAATTCCTGTTTACAAAGTTTGTGTTTAGATTTATTGATTTAAAATGAAAGGATTTGGTGCTTATTTTTCAAGGAGAATAGCTCACATTTGGATTTGATAATTTAGATATGTATTTCAATAACAAATTTGAGAGCTTCACCATGATGGATTTGAAAATAATAATGTACTAGTAGTTACTTGAAATCTTTCATACAAAGGAATTCTAGTTATAATAATCTACCTTTCCTATTAATTTTAATAATTTATCAATTTATCTATAATAACAAACTCTCCTATACTTCCATAGAATTTTAATATCAAATTCCTTGATTTGAGATCCATATCCATCCAAAAGAAGCATAACTGTTTGTTTTGTCTGCAGCTAACAACCTCGGCTTGGACGCTATTTTTGTGTACACGAAGCATGGACATATGGCATCCCTCTTCTCACGCAACCGTCCAAACCCTCCCATATTTGCATTCACAAACAATGAAAGCACGCGAATGGCCCTGACTTTGCAATGGGGAGTTATGCCTGTCCTAGTTGATTTATCAGATGATATCGAAGTCAACATCTCAAAAACTGTTGATCTTATGAAAACAAAGGGGATGGTGGAAGAAGGCGATGCTGTTTTGGTGGTATCGGATGTTATTCCAAGTTGTGAAACCCCTACTGTTTTCCAATCAATCCAGGTGAAAACCATTGTTTAGGAAATAAATTCACTTCGACATGGTAGATTGCTAGTTATCCATGTAAGATTTTTTTAAAGAATAGGCGAAGTGATACTTTGGACCTTTGAGTCCCTATTGCAGTGTGTGAGTGAGTTTGCATTTTCTCAGTAGATAATATAATATTGTTCTGCTGTAAACTGGTCCCTTAGCCACTGTATAATTTATTTATCAGATTTTGCTTTCATTTATTTCTCCTGTAATGGATGTTTTAGTTATTTTAAATCTATCAGAAGGAAGGAAAAAAAGGTACCAATTAGATAAGTTTGTTGTTAGAATTGGGTTTAACTTGATTAGTACTTTACACTTCATTACACAGTCGCAATTCCAACTTTGAAGGTCAGGATTCGGGCCTGAGCCGTATTGTACTATTCTCTTCTTTTAGTATAATAAAACTGACAACAATTTCTTGCTCCTTTAATGAATCTACTAAACACATGTCATCTCCCAAATTCCTCTCTATCGCCACCTCATCATTAATTGTCACATCATCATCTTCTTTCCTGAGAATCTCGCCATTATCAACACAGTGCTCATCGCCCCTATTTGCATTAACAGAAATCTCATCCCGAAAATGAGTAACAGAGGTGCTTGAATTTTCTATAACAACTATTTGTTCTTCATAGACCCTAATCTGGTGGAGTTTACCTTTACAATCTAGGATTATAACTTGATTGATGCATTCCAGTACTTCAGTTACTATTTTGACTTTGCCACAGCATAAAGAGGTCATTTCAAGTGTATCTTTGTCAATCTCAACAACATCCCCCCATAACATGCCTATATTTTTGAAATTGATGGAGTTCCAGACTTTGAGTGGTACGCCAAAACAACTTAGCCATACCACCTTTTCATGCTCAATGATTGTGTCCCTGGTCCACTGTGTGATGAAATCGCGCCATTCATGGGCCTAGTGCTCCAGCTCCTTTGATGCACTCTTCATTTCCTTTTTTTTATTTGAAAGAAAGGATCACCGACTTGCCTCCAGCCACTCTAAGCTGTATGTCAGTTCCATACCTGCTAAGTAGTTCTTGTTTGAACTCGGAGACAAGATAGAGAGGCTTGAGTTTGGAAACTAAGCTCCCATGTAGCCAACCATTTCCATACTCCTCTGCTTTAACGATCAGTCCACTATCTTTCTTAGATCCTTCTCTAGCCACCACATCAGCATAGCTTTGTACATTGTTACGCATACTTCTGCTAGTGTGATTTCGATGGGCGACATTAGCTTCACCTTTTTGTGGCACCTGCTACTTCCCATTTTTGCTTTGGGCCTTGCTGAACTCTGCTATCTTTACCTTTATCTTGCGATTGTCACACCAGGTACCATGTGCCTTTTGAATAGCCACTCCTGCCGCAACTGAACAGTTATACCGTACAAAGCCAAACCGTGAGCTTGTTACCTTCCTCCTCTTGTTAGGGATGTACACATCCACCACTACTCCGAACTTAGAGAACAATGTATACACCCCCTTAGGATCCAGTGATTCAGGTAAGTTATCCACGAAAACAGTGTGAATATCTTGAGAGTTCCTGTTTGTCCATGCTTTCCTGCGAAATACTAGTATCCATCCACCATCTGAACCTTCACCCCTCTTACCAGTTGCCTCTCTCAACATTCTTCCTATGCAAAGCTCCTCCTAGGCTGATCTATTTCAAACCACAGCACCCTTTCTGACTGTATCCTTAATGGTTTTTTATCATTATTTTTGTAGTATAAAAATCTTATTATAAAGAATTTAAACCTATTTGATCCCACCTCAATCAATGATTGACATTTACTTTAATTTCTCATTAAAATCACCATAACATAAATTTTTTGTGGCTCAAATGTAGACAATCTTATCAAATCATATAAATTTGTATGTTGTGTTTTATTGTTTATGATTAATGTTTATTGTGTGTTTTTTTCCTCATCAAGAGTAAACTTAAGCAATGGTAGATTCACAAGTTAAACAAAAAAAAAAAAATGTTATATAAATTTTTTTTATATATAGCAAGAGTAAATTGTAAGCAAGAGTAGATTTACAAGTTATGTGCGCACACACACAAAAAAAGTTACATAAATAAATAAAATTTATAAAATTTTCTCATTAATATGAGTTGCTAAAATTATATTCAGCAGTGATTTAGATCCTCTCAAACTTCAACCCCCACTATTCCCACACACGTGGCGGGTGGTGATTGAAAGAGGAGAAAAAAAAGAAAAAGAAAAAGAAAAAGTGACCAATCAAAAAAGAAAGGGGGTCAAAAGGGGGTAGGAGAAAGAGGGTCCCAATCTTTATTCAATTATATTATTCAAGTGAATCTGTTTCATATTTTAAAATTTTATTTTTGCATGACTCTGTTAGTAAAAAATAGTTGTTAGCTTGTAAATTAATTTTTATTAAATAAAGGAGATTAAATAAACATTTAAAAAACAGATTTTGTAACAGAGTAAACATTTATAGAAACAAATTATTATTATTATTTTGTGGAAATAAAGAACAAAAAATTATTACTAATTTTTGACAAGTTTGTTAAAATGTGCAGACTTTGACTATGATTTATGACAATTAAAACCTAATATACTGTCGTTTTGTAAGCAGATGCTTTCTCAATGACTTACAAATGTGTTAATTGTTGTGATTGGCAATGTATACAAATTTGATATGATTGATTGAGACTCTATGGAGAAGTTATTTGGTACGGTCGCATGATATTTTGAGTGAGTTATGATTGGTGAAAAATGTAAGATCTATGATTTCATGTTAGATGATTGAAGAACAACAAAAAATATAATAAATTGTGATTGATCAAGAATAAAGCCACGTAATGCCTTTGAATTACGATATAATTTTCTGTCTCTATATTGTAAAGCTGACGTGACACATATTTGAGTTTAGTTTTATTTTGATTTTCTCCTCTCAATTGCAATACATCAGATCATAATCATATACATTTAGCAATCCATTGTGTAATAAAAATAAAAATTAAAAATTTAAATTCTTTGTATTAAAAATCTTATAATAAGATTTGTAATAGGCTAATATTATATGCACCAATTAGTGTACTAATTAGTGTATCAATTGATGATGTGACACAATTTAAGATATTTTTGATATTTATAATTTGTAAAATGAGTTGAGTCAATAATAAAGTCATAACCAATGTTGTACATTAGTTAATGACATGGGTAAGCTCATAAAGGCTATAGCCTACTATGAACAACCCAAGCCCACCACTTAGGGCCCAATACATAATTCAACTGATGAGGCCCAGTATGGTTGGAACTCAACATGGCATTAAGAATCAATGACACTCAGACACGTGGCAGGGGAAGGACAAGCCACATAAGCAGACAAAGATCTTACAAAGTTATTGCACTGCACATCAACCATTAATGAAGCCCCTTACAGCATTTATTGCGATAACCTCTCCCCGTCGAGACAGAACGGCTTCACCGTGAACAAGACAAGCTAGAGCATAGACTTTCGGCCAAGATAGCAGGTCGGAAGGGACAACGAAATGATTACCAGAGGATATAAGCAGACGTCGAAGACAAGAAGAAGGTTAAGCTTTCTATCTCTAATCTATCTCTACATTCCATCTCTCTTTCTAACTTGCTAGTCGGAGGGTTCGCTGGGGGATTCCCGGTTCCTTGTTGAACTCTTGTGCAGGTCTCTCCGTGGGCTTGGTACCTCAGGCTTCAGTTTGGGAAGCGTGGATCAGTCCGACCCGTTTTATTTGGAACATGTTGTATCATCAGTTGGCGCCGTCTGTGGGAAAGTTTTTGTTCTGCGCGCCAGTTGTACTCATTGTCGTCGGAGACCCTTCCCCAATAACCCTTTCCTGCCACCCACCAAGGTGGATGGTCACAACTAGATCCATGGCTTCTCATCATAATGTTGCCGACCACCAATTCTCCCAATCCAAACAACCCACCACAAGATTTCACCAAGCTCACCAACAAAGATTAATCGCTGGCCGAAAGCAAAACCAAGCCCTAATTAACGCTCTACTCCAAAGAAACCTTTCTATGCCTCCTCCACCACCTCTAGATATCCCACCCAACCAAGAACGAGCCCCAAGTCACACTATCCAGCAGCCCCATCCACCCAACTTGGGAAAGGCTAGCGAGCCCTTCTCCTGGATATAAACCTGCCACCCCGGGCCCCGCATCCATCGGTCCCGGTGCCAACCCCCGAAGGAGAGGCCAGTAGCGTCCAGCCCTGTTGCCTTCCGGTTGTAACGGCCCCATCACGTATAATGATTAATACTTGATTAATTAAAAGGATTTGAGATTTAATTGCTGAGTATTATAATTTATTTGGGATTTATGAGAATTGTGAAATCTGACTCGTATATAATTTGATTTAAGGTTTATTTTGGAATTAGAAATTAAGGGTCCAAATGGCTTAAGGAAGTGAAGTTAGGAAGTTAAATCAATTTAATCTTAATTACGGACCCATTTGGGAGTTTAATTAAATATTCGGTTCAGTTTAGTAAAATTGAGATTCGATTAATTAGGTCCTAATTGGAGTTGATTAAGTCATGAGGATTGAGAATTGTGGTTATTACAAATTTAATGTAATTATGAGATGACCAATTTGAATATGTAACTTAATTTACAAAAAATTGAGGTCGGATTAGAAATTGAAGACCTAAATGGTTAAAGAAATCAAAATTGATAACGATAATAAGTTTAATTTATTATTTGAAACATTTTAGGAGCTCGATTAAAAATCTGATTCAAATTGATAAATTTAGTTATAATTAATTGGGCCCTAATGAAAGTCAAATTAGACTGATTAAATTATGAGGGATTTATGATTAGTCATAATTAATTTAATGATGTGCTAATTGAAATTTATTAAGACTAAGTGTTGTCTAATTAAGTTAATTTTAATCACAAGTTGAATAGTGTTAATTTGAGGGTGTATGTGGGTGTGTGTGCAGAGAAATTCAGCTGGGTGTATTGAGAAATCTATTTGTGTGTGTGCATGTAAGAGTGATGTGCTGGAATCAAACAAAAGAGTGCACGTGTACTGTGTGGTGACAAAGAAGTGAGGTGTATAGTGTGATGAGTTAGTGGGTGTGTGTTTGTTGGAGACTTTACTCACTCAAGGGAGAGAATGAACTAAAGAAAGAAATAAAATCAAAAGGGAGATACACGGGTGCTCTGGGAAGCACCGAAGGAGAGAGAAGGGGTGAGTTGTAGAGAGAGTTCAAATAAGCTCTTAGTTGCTGGAAATTGAATAGGGAAGCTAAGGGAAAGCTAGGGAAAGTGCAGAGCTGAAGTAAAGTTGAAGAATTGGCCTAGAAAATTCATCAATTTGAAGACTTAAGGTAAAAAATTGAGACTTAAACTTTGTAGATAATTTACTTACAAGCTGAAATTAAAGGGTTGTTGGGTGGAATCTCATGATATAAGAAAGAATGTAGAAGATTTGAGTTAAGTTTAAGGATTAAGAAATTGATGTTGTGATTTAATATTTGGGTTTGATTTTCTTTATCCTTTACATATTTTAAGTTTATTCTTACATGCATTGCGAATTTTCAAGATTTTAGTTGAGAATTAATTATATAAATTCATAGAAATTGGGTCTTGCATGTTTAATTAAAATAGGTTGAAAATATGAGTTATAGTTCTTTAAATTTGTTATGTTTGAGTTTGATTTTGAGAATCATTCATAAATTGGGTTTTATAAATTACATGCAACAATGAATATTTGAAGATTGGGCCCATGCAATGGGGTTATATAAATGACTTTGGAGAAAAAGTTATAAAAATCATGAGTTTATAAAATTGAGAGTTGATTTTGGAATTAAAGGAAGTTTTGATTTTATTATGAAAAGTAGGAATTTGTTTAATTCATTCATGAGATTTAATTTAAAAAGGTTTGTTCAATTTAAGCACATTTTAGAACATCTATGATTATAAATTAAGTTTTTGGTTAGAAATTGAGTTAAGCTGAATTTCTAAGAAATTGATTTGTGTAATTCATAATTAAGTTGGTTTTGTTATTAATAATAAAATTGGATCTATTTGTATTGCATACATCATGGATTTTGAAGGATTTGGATTAATTCAATCTCATATTTTGAAGAGAAAAATGAAGTGTTTTATGAACATCAAGTTTATGAAAAATTGGAATTAATCCTAATGTTAGATAAAGTCTTGATTTTATAATTAGATTTTAATCCATACTTGTAATTTGAGATTAAACATATTTTGGGACATCTATGGTTATGAATTAAATTGAGGTTATAAATTAAGTTAAGTTTAACATTATGGAAACTAATTGGAAAATTTATAAGAATATAAAACTAATAATTTTGATGTCAATTTCATGCATGTGAATAATTTTCTAAGGAATTTATGACTTTAATTTCATGTTTGGAGGGAAAGTAGAAAGAACTTGAAATCAATTTTATATAACTAAAAAGAAAAGGAGAAATTGGGGCCATGTTAAATTTATGGAGTTCAATTTAGAGATTAATCACTTTGGATTTGGGATTTGGCTTGATATGGAGAAAAATGAATTAAAACTAAATTTGGCAATTGGGGCATTCTAGACATGATTTTTGACTCAATAAAGATTAATGAGCTACCAATCAACATAGATTAGTTAGTTAAAGAATGAATCATTGATTTTGTGGTAATTGTTTAAAAAGCCAAGTAAAGGATCAACCTATTTGGAAAAGAAGGACTTAGTAATGAGGTTATGGATTAGAAACACACTGAATAATGAATGTGCTAAGTTAGAGAATTCAAGGGTGTGTGTGTTTTGAGCAATATGATAAGAACGAATAAGAACCGACGTAATGTAAGTTAAGCCATGTTGGCCACTTAAATGTGTAATGATAAGATCTGTTGGTTTATGTGCTTGTGTGATTGTAGGTCAACGTCCGAGAATTGATTGACCGCTTACTGGAACCACTGTGAGTAACGTTATCGTAAAGATACGTTTATATGAAATTATGTTCTAAATGAGATATGATATGCTATGATTTCTGAAATGATATCTGATTTTGTGAACGAACATTCCAAGTTTGAAATCTATTATGGTATCCATAGATAGTCCCAAGTCATGGGGGACAGCATGAAAATGCAGGTCCATGACATACAAGTAATTACGAGATCTCGTTAGCCACTTCATTGTGGTAATATGTATTTAATCGGTGTCCAGGACCGGTTACTCTAGTCGGAAGACGTTATGTGATATGTTCGATATGTTCTATGGGATACGTCATTATTATGTTCTGATATGATATGACTATGATTATGCTATGATCTGTCCTGTACGTATAAAATGTTCGGAATTCGTTCACTAACCCCTTTACCTTAATGTTATTCACTGGGCTTTAGCTCACTGTTTGTATATATATGTATATAGGTGAGCATTTTGGAGTTCGAGCCCGAAGGCTTTTGCCTGGAGTTCTGTTCTGTTGTCAGCCAGCCTTTGTGCCTCACGAGGAGGTTCCTGAAGTGTCTTGGGTTCAAGTGTTGATTAATTCTGTTTATGCATGGGACTTTATTTTAATTATGTTGGCTGTACGGAAGATACTGTAATGTGTATGGGTATAATATAATGTACGGTTGACTTATGGTTATGTATATAAAGTTTTAATTATTTTGTCTTATATAAGTCAGCACAGCTCATTGGACAATTATAATTTTTGTATATTGCTTCCGCTAGCCCCTTATCATATGCTTATCTATTCAGAGGCCTTCGGTAATCCAATGATTACTGGCCGGTTACGATGCTAAACCTATAGGGGCGAGTTTGGGTCGTGACACCGGTGGTGACAACATTCCTCTCTGGGACGCAGAACTCCGAGCCATGAAGCTCCAACTCCAAGGGGTCATGCAAAACATATAGCATAAACCATCTACCATAGCCAACTCCCTATTTGTTGCCTTCATCAGAGACAAACCTCTACCCCCTAAGTTCAAAATGCCCATGATCGACTCTTTTGACGGTACAATAGACCCAGTCGATCACTTGGAGACCTACAGAACCCTCATGATCCTTCATGCATTCCCTGATGAAATCATGTGTCGGGCTTTCCTCGTAACACTTAAGGGGTCGGCTCGACTTTGGTTTAGTCAACTGCTAGCAGACTCTGTTTCTACTTTCTAGCACCTCAGCGACTCCTTCCTCAGCCATTTCATTGAAGCCTAGCGCCAGCGGCGTCTAGCAACCCAACTCCTCAATATTCATCAGACTGAAGGGGAGTTGCTGTGCAGTTTCGTTACCCACTTTAACACCAAAGCCTTGTAGGTAACGGAAAACGATGACAAGGTCATCCTTACGGCTTTCATGGCTGGTCTACGATCCTCTGACTTCCTTTTCTCCCTCTCTAAAAACCCCCCGACCTCCATGGCAACCTTACTTTCTAAAGCCCAAAAATACATGAATGCTGAAGATTCCTTAGTCGCCCGACAAGATCCCGCAGCCAAAAACCCGACCCCCAGAAAGAAGAGAAAGGACTCAAAAACCAGAAACACCCAATACATTCACCCAACACCTCAAGATATCGATCGACCACCCGAGCCGATTTCATTTCCGACCCCGGTACCGTTCGAACGATATACCCCCCTCAAGTCCCCCATGGAACAAGTCTTGAACCAAATTCAACGAGATTATCCCCTGAAATGGCCCCAACCGTCGCGGTATCCTTCCAAACGGCGAGACCAGTCCAAATACTGCTATTTTCACCAAGACCACGACCATAATATTGAGGAGTGTGTTAACCTCAAAGATCAGGTCGAGGGCTTGATACGCAGGACGCCTCACGGTTCACTAAGCCCGCTCAAAGAAAGGCAAAGGATCGAACCCATCGTAAACAACCGCCGACTCCTCTCCGGTAACCAACACAACCTAACCATGGCCATGATCGCCCTCCATAACAGCCCCGGGCACAAGGTAACCCCGTTCCCTTTGTCGGAGAAATTAGAGTCATTGCCGGCGGGCTTGCTTGTGGAGGACCATCCCGCTTTGCTCCGCGGGCAGAACTCAGAAAAATAAGACAGGGCTCAGACAAAGAAGTTGCCACATTGGACCGCCCTTCCAAACAGCCCAAGCAGTGGATGGAGCCCATCACCTTTACGGAAGCCGATTGCACAGGCATCCGTTACCCCCATGACAACCTCCTCGTTATTTCTGCCCTCCTCTCCAATTACAAAGTCAGACGGGCCCTCGTCGACAATGGCAGTTCATCAGACATCATCTTCCTCAATGCCTTTTGCCAGCTCAAAGTCGGAAAAGAACACCTGTCCCCTCTCCAAACCCCATTGATCGGTTTTACTGGAGATCGGGTGACCTCCATCAGCTCCATTGATCTTCCCATCACAATTGGCAAATACCCGATGCATCACAAAGTTGCTCACCTTCCTTGTCGTCGACTGTCTCTCTACTTACAACATCATCCTTGGCCGCACCACCCTAAATGCTTTCCAAGCTATCACATCCACTTTCCATCTTGCCATCAAATTCCCTACCGACCTCGGGATTGGCATGGTAAGGAGAGAGCAGACCGTGGCCAGAGAATGTTACGTTGCTTCACTTAAAGAGGTCAAGTTGAAAGAGGCTATGATCATTGAAGGACTCGACGTCAGAGACGAGGACGAACTGGTCAGAGAGGAACCAGTCAAAGAGCTTGTTGAGGTCCTCATCGATCCCACCAACCCGACCAAAACTGCCAAGATCGGCAGCCAACTCTCCTCCCAGGCCAAGGGCGACCTTACGGCCTTCCTGATTGAGCACAACGACATATTTGCCTAGACCCACTTCGACATGCCGGGTATTGATCCCTCTTTCATCACCCATCATCTCAGCATTGAGCCCCATTTCCGCCCCTTCCGCCAGAAGCAACGCATCTTTCACTCGGAGCACAACATTCTTATTGCTTCCGAGGTAGATAAACTCCTTGAGACGCAGTTTATCGCAAACGTGGACTACCCCAGATGGCTGTCAAATGTGGTCTTGGTCCGTAAAAACAATGGTAAATGGTGACTCTGTGTTGACTATTCCAACCTCAACCGAGCTTGCCCCAAAGACAGCTATCCTCTTCTTCACATAGATCTGCTGGTTGACGCCACGGCCGGTCATCAAATGCACAGCTTCGTGGATGCCTTCTCTGGATGTAACCAAATTCTGATGCACCCGTCTGACCAGGAACACACCTCTTTTATCACCGACCGGGGAACCTACCATTAGCGTGTGATGCCGTTTGGGTTGAAAAATGCCGGAGCCACTTACCAACGGTTGGTCAATGCCGTCTTTCATCATCAGATAGGTCGGAACATGGAAGTATATGTCGACAACATACTAGTCAAGAGCAAACTCTCCACTGATCATTTGGCCGACTGCGAAACCTTCGTGTCATGACCGCCACCGCACTCCAAGGGTTAAGCATCGTGATGGCCAGTAACTAAGGTTACCTCCGGTCAATTCTAAAACAGATCAATAAACGCAAGCGGAAGTAATATTTAAGTAAGGATACCAAAATAAGCATTGAAGTTTCTATTTTTATTACAAAATTTATTGACCAAAAAGGCCGATATTTACATGTAAAAAATATCACAAAAGTGCTGTGTGTGTCTATTCCGTAGCTCCGCATCTAACACTTTCCAAAAGCTATTTCTGAATTGTATTATTTTTTGAAAATTGGTAAACAAGTGTAAGCACATGGTAGAGTGAGAAATATTATACCAAGAGTATAAAGGACACAAAATAACCATGGATCGTTAATTAGGCCAAAACATTTAGGATAACTTAGTCGGAACAAATAATCCTTTAAGTAGCAAAACTGAGATTATGTAAATAAATCATAAGCCCAGTAATTTGGTAAATAGATAATTTAAGTAGCAGAAACTGAAATACAGAAATTATGTAAGTAAATTACCATAACCACTGATAATGTATCAAATGTAGGTCATGTAAATGTAATCAGAGGTACGGATTCAAGAGGTGGCTCGTACGAATTCTAGAGGTGGCTCCCACAATAGTGTAACACTTAGTTCAAGACAACACTTTGGTCCGCATACACAATGGGTACGGATTCAAGAGGTGGCTCGTACGGCTCCTAGAGGTGGCTCCCACAATAGTGTAGCACTTAGCTCTGCACAACACTTTGGTCCGCACAGAACAGAGGTCAATGGATCAGAGGGCCACAAAGTAACCAAACAGAGGCTAATGGTTATTTAAGTCCCCCAAGGCGTGAGACTCCCGTGGTGGTACTTACAAAATATAATTGTATATAAGGTCATAGCCAAATATTCTTTAAAATATAAACAAATATATTCATGGGTTTCCTTTTAAGCAAATAAGGTTCAGATATAAAACCACGTAACTGAAATCTTTTAAAACATAACTTTTATTAATATACTAATAAAACATAACTTGTATAAAATAGATTTTGGTAAGTCAAAACATACGTAAAATACATTTTGGTGACTCAAGGTATAATATAACTCACCTTAACTTTAATACCTTACTCTTTTTTCCACTATCAAAACCCTTTCACATTCCACTATTTTTTTTTTCTTTCTCTCCTCTCTTTCTTTCCTTTTTCTTTTCTTTTTTTCTTTTCTTTATGTGTTCTCTTTCCAGCCGAATCACCTCCCTATTTATAGGAGGTGAACCCAAATTTCTACTCAATACGTGGCCCGGCCAAGGTCTCTTCCCTGCATTCGTTCAATAATTATATAGATTCATTCTCATCCTTAATAGATATTTAAGATAATTACCCTTTGACCCAATATTTTAATATAATTATATAAATAATTTAATTCAAAAGTAAATTACATTTTATTGTATACCAACATAAAATTAATTATTTATTTTAATATCACACTCATTATTATTATTATTAATATTATCTATATTATTATTTATATTTTGACCCTTAAACTTTTAATAATTATATTATTTTATAAAATTATGCATAATAATATATAATAAACCATATATTTTCTTAACTGAGATTAAATAATATTAGTATAAATTTTACAGAATAATTAAAAATCTGGGTTGTTACATTCGACACCCCACGAAAGTACCAAATGAAGCTCAATTCGGAGAAATGCACCTTCTACGAGGATCCGTAAGTTCTTGGGTTTCATGGTTAGTCAGCGGGGCATCGAAGCTAACCCTGAAAACATCAAGGCCTTAATTGAAATGCAGTCACCCAGAACGGTTAAGGAGATTCAGAGGCTTACTGGCCGAGTTGCCACTCTCAACCGCTTCATTTCCCGCACAACGGACAAGTGCCTCCCATTCTTCAAAGTTTTTTGGTAAACTTTTGAGTGGACGGCAGAATCCGAAGAGGCTTTTCGGCAGTTGAAACAGTGCATGGCCAACCCCCCCTACTTTCTCAAGTAATCACGAACCCTTTTCTCAGATGAATGGTCAAACACCGCAGCAGTAACACTTATCGGTGAAGACAGCCGTCCAACGACCGTCTACTACATCACTGGGCTTTCAGAGGCGAAGTAACTACCCATTGCTTGAAAAATGGCCTTAGCCTCAAGAGGACTCGACCTTACTTTCAGGCCCACCCCATTGTTGTCCTCACTGACCAACCGTTGAAGAAAATAATGCAACAACCAGAGTTGTCCGGCCGACTCATGCAATGGTCAGTCGAGCTTAGCCAATTTGACATCTCCTACCAACCCCAAACGGTGATCAAGGGGCAGGCTGTTGCCGATTTCATCCTGGAGTTTACTAACCCCACTCCAATCACGGCTTCCTCGCCCCCGCAATCCCACACTGAGGCAGAAGACCCCCACTCTTGGACCCTCAACGTCGACGGATCATCCCGCAAAGAAGGCAGTGGGGTTAGTCTCATCCTCACCGCTCCCGAGGGTGGTTATTTCAAGTGTGCTCTCCGTTTCTTGTTTGACGCAAGCAATAATGAGACCGAATATGAGGCACTCATCGCAGGTCTCTGCCTCGCCAGAGACATTGGTGTCGACTATATCCAAGTGTTCAGCGATTCCCAGCTCATCGTCGGACAAATCACGGGGGAATTCGATGCCAATGAAGACACAATGCGGGCATACAGGGATATTGCACTCCCCCTTGCTCGCCTCTTCAATAATTTCCACATCAAGTACATTCCTCAGACGGAAAATGCCAAGGCAGATGAAATGGCTCAGTTAGCTTTTGCCGACCAGTCAGACCTCAGCCATGGTGTCCGCCTCAAATATCTGGCTAACCCTGCCACTTCCCCGAACCAGCAGCAAGTCCACTTTCTTCAAATCGAACCTATTCCATGGGCAGCCGCCATTTTTCTATTTTTGACAAAGGGGGAACTGCTAGACGACAAGCACCAGGCCGCCAAATTCAGGGCCCGGTCGTCCAACTACATTCTTATTAGTGGTCTCTTGTACAAACGTGGCTTTTCACGCCCATACCTGAGATGCCTCAATCCTGCTCAAGCGACCTACGTGATGAGAGAAGTCTATGAGGGTGTATGTGGCAATCATTCGAGTGCCAGGTCACTAGCCCACAAAATACTCCGCATTGGTTACTTCTGGCCTACTCTCAGCCAAGATGCCGCTGAATTCGTGCTTAAATGTAATAAGTGCCAACGCTTTGCCAACATCCCTCATGTTCCTCCTACAGAATTGATCACACTTTGCAGCCTTTACCCATTCGCCAAATGGGGAATCGACCTAATTGGCCCATTGCCCACTGGCCGAGGCCAAACCAAATTCGTAATTGTTGATTACTTCACTAAATTGGTGGAGGCGGATCCCCTTGCCACAATTACCGAGCGGAACACAACCAGATTTATCTGGCAATGATCGTGCCGATTTGGCATCCTCGCCATCGCTCTCGACAACGGTAAACAATTTGACAATGTTAAATTCAGAAATTTGCAGAATTTCAAATCCAAACCATGTTTCTC
This sequence comes from Camellia lanceoleosa, assembly GCA_025200525.1. Taxonomy (NCBI): domain Eukaryota; kingdom Viridiplantae; phylum Streptophyta; class Magnoliopsida; order Ericales; family Theaceae; genus Camellia; species Camellia lanceoleosa. Next base: position 190,523,894 of record CM045760.1, read on the forward strand.
TTCCCGTGTCATCTCCAAGCCAACGGCCAAGTTGAGGTTACCAACCGTTTCTTCAAGATCATCAAAACTAAGCCGAAGTCAAGGGACTCTAGGTTGAGGAATTACCAAATGTACTCTGGACCTACCACACTACCGCTCGAACCCCCACTGGAGAGACCCCTTTTCGCTTAACATATGGCGTTGAGGCGGTCATCCCAGTGGAAATCGGTCTGCCTACCTCGAGGGTTCTACACCCGAATTCAGAACTAACCGAAGAGTTGCGTCGGGCAGACCTAGACCTAATCGAAAAGCTCCGAGAGACCATTGCTATCAGGCGGGCCTCATACCAACAGAAAATGAGAACACACTACAACTGCAAAGTCTGACCGAGAGAGTTCGCTGTGGGGGACCTTGTTTTGCGCGAAGCAACTCTCACCACCAAAAATTTGGCTGAGGGTAAGCTGGCAGCCAAGTGGGAGAGACCTTATGTTGTTAAGGCCAGACCTCGTCCGGGTACTTACCGACTTCAGGACATAGAAGGGCGAGACCTCCCCCATCCATGGAACGCTGAGCACTTGAAGCGTTATTTTCAATAAAATTTGTATTTTTTGTATTGATCAATTGCTCTATGTTCTTTTTGACAATCTACGCACATGGATGTTTTTGTCCTTTTCTCGCATGATGTAAATTTGTGTTCAATGGGCTACACTTCAAATGACAACACTCTTATATCTCAGTTATCTGCGTGGTATTTCAATAACACCTGTTATGTTCTCGACCGAAAGTTAATTAAAGCCTCAAATTTCAGCACGACGAAGGCCCAGACTCGAAGTATTTAAAGCTTCAGCCAGACTGAGTTACTCAAAGCCTTAGCCAGACTGAGCACGAAGGGCTCAGCCAGACTGAGTTACTCAAAGTCTCAGCCAGACTGAGCACGAAGGACTTAGCCAGATTGAGTTACTCAAAGCCTCAGCCAGACTGAGCACGAAGGGCTCAGCCAGACTGAGTTAATTATGGCTCAAGCATCCTTTCGACTTCATGTTGGTAGCATAGTTGCCATACTTGGTCAAATTCCAGGTCCATGCTTTTACGCCTCTTAACATTCTTTACATTTAACATTTCAAGATCGCTATATTTGAAACCTATTCACTCTCAGATTCTCTCAACACTCTAACCGCATGATTTAACACTTCAAGACTCTCACATTTTAAAACCTTCACATTTTGAAACCTTAACGTTCTTATTGTTAACATTCGTTGCATCATAATTTTATCACAAGCTAGATTGGCTCCCTACTTCTCAATTTTCATTGCGATTTGTACAGAAGCCTTATTTGAATAACCATTCTCATTATTTTCAAATTTACAAAAATCAATACCACAATCTGACAAACACAACTCATAATTTTATTCATTCACAAACTTATACATAAGTTTACTATAGCAATTACAAAAAAAAAAAAAAAACAACAAAAAACAAAAACAGCAAAAATCAAAATTTTATTTATAAATTTTGTTCACACCAGTCACTCATCTTCACTTGAGACAAGCTCCTTTTCATCCACGCCCTCATCTAGGGGGGTCTGGGCCACGTCATCTTCGTCTATCTTTACATTGCTAAAGTCCAAGTCTGGGAACAGCTCTTCTGCTTTACGCTTAAACATCTTCCAGCCGCTGTCCTAGAACTCAGCCATTTCATGTTTGTAGAAGTCCGACCGCTGGAAGTTTTGGATCACTTCTTCTTCACTCCTGCTCCCAACGGCCGCTCCCGACGGGTCAACCCCCTAGACCCATCTCTTGCCAGGTTATTGGCGATCGCAGCATCGATAGCCATTTAGAAGTCAGCGGACCCCTTGAACTGCTCTACTACTGCGACAAATAAGTCGAGGTACGCTGCCCTCTCAAAGGCTAACTTGGTCTTTTCTTCCTCCAAAGCCTTCTCCAAACCCACCTTCTCCTCCATTGACTTGGCCCACTTATCTACCAACGTCCTCTCCAGCTCAGCGATCTTTAGATCCGCTTCTTCTTTTTCTTTGATCGACTAAGCACGAAGATCTTTGTTGCAGGTCATGGCCTCATCCCATCGTTCGTTGGCGAGGGTGCAGGCTTTCTGGGTGTAATAACCCCGACCCTGATTAACGCTAATTGGAACTTAATTACGCCTAATAATAATTAAGAGGAAATCTAGAATTAATTTATGATGCATTGCATGAATTACGTGTTCTATCTGTTTCGTTTAATATCTGCTCGTGTTTGAAACTTTAAACTGCAAGTTGGAAGCCTTATCGGCGCCCGATTCCGAAATTGATTAGTGTTTTAGACTAGTTGGATTTTATGTGATTTTATGGTATACTTATCTGAAAATTGATTTAGTATGATTAAATTAGATTAAATATTGGTAAAATGCAAAGTTTGAGTTAATTACTATTTTGCCACCACTAGTGGGCCACTAGCTTAACACTTTGAAACTCCTTCCCTTGTGTCTAAACACATTTCATCAGCCTTTGAGTGAGCTCAACCGAGCTAGAGAGAGAGAGAGAGAGAGAGAGAAGAGTGTGATTTCATCTCTAATTGGCTTGGAATTTGGTAGAAGTGAAGGAAATTGAAGAGTAATCCGCATAATTGAGCTCCTAGACCTTTAATTCAAGGCTTAAGGTAGAATTCATCTTCTTATTCTTGAATTTAAGTTGTAGCTTCATGATTCATGGAAGTTAGTGAGTTAAAGTCTAGAATTGATTCTAGATGTTGAATTGAAGCTCATATCATGCATGCATGTCCACATTGTTGCATTTTGAGGTTGGATACATGGGATTTGGTACATGCATGCTCATATCATTGTTAGAGCCCATGTTTTCATCTTGTCTTTGGAAGATTTGAGCTCATTAGAGCATGTTTTGAAGCTTTGATTTGATTTAATCACATGCATGTCACTTTGTAGCATGCTCATGCATGTTCATGAAAATTTGGTTTGAATTGAGTTTGTTTGAAACACCCTTGGGCCTTGATTTTACAAGTGAGCTTTAAAATCATGTAATATTATGTGTTCACAAGAGTTTTCCAGGAAATTGGCCCAAGAGGATTGGATTTGGAGCATCAAACTTGAGTTTTAAACTTGGAACTCAACTGAATTTCCAGATTTTGGTCGTCTGCCGAAGCGGGAAGTGCTGCCGAAGCGGAAAATCGAGCTCCCAAGATCTTTGCATCAGGCATCACCGCCAAGCGAGGATTGACGCCGAGCGAGGATCGTGATACGCTCGAGCGGGCGTCGAGTGTAAATTTCACCTATCCAAGATTTTTGGTCCGCCGAAGTGAAGTTGACGCCGAAGGGCCCTTTGTTGCATGTCCGCTTAACGGGAAACTCAAGGCCGAAAGGACTCGTTTTCAAAAATTCAAACTGTCAAGCATACATCTTTGCATCCTCATTCCATCCTAGGCCTTCCTAGGCCATGTTTAAGGCTCCATACTAAGGATAAGAGGTTAGGTACACACTTAGAATCATTGATGTGAGTTTTATACAATTGGATTGCATGTTTCAAGTGTGTATCCGTGATGTGTCATGTAAGTCACGTGCCGCAATCTGTTTGACCCTTTTGACTCCGTCTACCTGTATCAACGCCCACTGTGAGTAAAAACTTTGTAAAGTTATGTTTAACCGTAAGTATTTTCTGATATGATATGATCGGTTTTTTGGAAAACTACTTTATGAACTATGAATGAATGTCCAGTTTTCTGAAAAATATTTGTGGCACCCTTAGTCTCTATGGCCCTCGCCCGGGGGTAACAATACCATGGCCTATGGCCCTTGCCTGGGGGTAACAATACCATGGCTTTAGCCTATCTGTAGCCCAGTACTCTGTGAGTAACAATGTTGTGAAGATATATTCAATCATGAATATTTTCTGAATGATCAACTGTACTGCTTTCTAAAATGATATTTCTTACTGAATGAATGTTTGTCCTATTTGCGAAATGTATTCGTGGCATCCATAGCATTTTACCGCTATCGCATCATCATATCGCCATCACATAGAGATCTCTATCGGTTCCCATGTTGGAACCACTACTGTTTACTAATATGATGGCCATCAACTGACTGTTCGGTCTATTAAGACCTACTGTACTGTTTGCTATTGGATGTACCACTTATGACTGCTATGATTGAATAACTGATATACTGTTCAAATGACTGTTTTAAATACTAAAAGGACATTCATTCTTAATCTCTTTATACATATGTTATTCACTAGGTTTTAGCTCACTGTTTATATATATATATATATATATGTAGGTGTCCAGGCACCGGATCGAAGCTAGGAGCATTAGGTTAAACTCTCTTTTTGTCAAGCCAACCACTGTACCTCACTGAGAGGTTCCAAGTCCTTTAAGCTAGGGTTGCTTTGGGGTGTTTTAGATTCCCTCTTTCTGTTTCTATTCTATATATACTGTATAGACTTGTACTGCACTGTTATGGTAGGGATTTGGTCCCTAACCCGAATGCTTGTATATGTATGTATATATTGCTCTGGGTATCATGTGAATATGTTATGAAAAGTCTTTTTGCATACAGACTGTCACAGCTTATTGGATATCTTTTATTACTGTTTTGGCTTCCGCTAGCCCCTGTACTTTGTATTACTGTTATTAGGGGTGTGCGCGGTGCGGGTTGGTGCGGTTTGAGAGAAAAATAGAAACCATATAGCGGGTGGCGGATTGATAAAAGTGTCACTAGAATTTGCCATTTTCTTTATTAAAAACAGGCGGTTCGGTTGGCAAATAATGGCGGATTTGCCTTGGCGGTTCGGGCGGATTGGCGGTTTATAAAAAATATAATTCAAATTACAAAACTTAAATCAAAGAGTAAAAAAAAAACGAGAGATACTGTGATGTTAAACATCTTGCGAAGCTTTCTTCTGATGCAGCAAGTGTAGCAACAACATGATAATATCAACGACTATGCCATCAGTTCATTACAAGCATCTGTGGAAGTTATAATGATCAAATACAATATATAAAATTAATATCATTCAGGGTTTACAATATATTGAAAATGTTTACTGTTGAAAAGTATTTAGATTGAAAAGTAAGCTGATGCAAGTTTGCAACATGGCCAGAAAAAAAAAAAAAAAAAGATTGAAAAGTGAATTGGAATCCAACTTTATTTTGGATTACTAACATCTTGAATTCCTCGAAAAAGAATGTAATACTATATTCTAAGGTATAGAACAACAAGCAAACTTAAGTAAAAAAGAATTTTTAGAATCTTATAAAACATGATTTAATAGCAGTGCGGGTCGGTGCGGTTTGGAAGAAAAATAGAAACCAGCGGATTGATAAAAGTGTCACTAGAATTTGCCATTTTTCTTACCAAAAACCGGCGGTTCGATTGGCAAATAATAACGAATTTGCCTTGGCGGTGCTTCAGTCAAGGTTTTGCGGTTTTAAGGCTTTTGGTATTATACACACCTAATTGTTATTACTATTAAGGCCTTCGTAATCACAGACATCGTCTTATTTATGCTTAACCCATAGGGGTGGGTTAGGGTCGTGACGTGTTCTTATTTCGGTTTATTAGCTAACCTTACTATGTGATGCGCACAGCATACAAGTATAGACTAGATCGCCTAAATTGGAACAAAACATCTCATGTTTGTTTGTTTGAAAATGGTTTGAAGGTGCTACTCGCAAGTAGGCGAAGACGTGGATTTTGCCACCCTCAAGTGGGCTTAAGAAAACATGATTTTGCCACTCTCAAGTGGGCTTAAAACTCGCATTTCGATGAATTGTTCCAATTCAAGCAATCCAACCTTCATCCACAGGCATTCATGTAATTAAACACTTAAGCGTTAGCCTCATGGAAAACATGCTATCATGGCAATACTCACACTCATGCAAGATGCTAAAGCATAAATACTTACAGTGTACTCCGAGCCAAAACAGAGAACTAGTTAGAAATCATGCATGATCCTAGCTCATGTTAAGATGACTAATGCAACTAGAAATAGGCTCGGCTATTCTAAGATGGCATATGAGATGCAACTTGATAACATGTTGTTGAACACGTATTCAACTAAATGTATTGAAATACAATGCGGTTTGTATGATGCGCCGAGCCCGGTGCATGCAAGACAGATGAATGATGCACGCATGCAAGCATAAGGATGCTAATTGAAATATGCCCTAAAACTAACCATCAAAAGCTGATAAGTAAAAGAGAGAAAGACGTGGAGTTGGCAGACATTCACACACTCACGCACACTTATTACAAAATTCGCTCTCTCGATGGAGGGTCTGAATGAATAATACAAATCAACTAATTAATTAACTACCCTAGCTAATTAATTATTTCAAAACTCTTAACTAATTAAGCAAATTAATTAAGTTACAAAACAGTTAAAGTGGCCTCGAGAAAAGAGACATATGCATGCTCGATCGGCTTCGCTCGAAAATCTGTTGCCATGCCTCATGTTGCCTCTATTTGCACCTCTGAAAACTGTACAAATCTCTGTGATGCTTCTAAATCACCTCATGGACATGCTGAAAGGCCATCGGCCAAAAGATATGGCCATCGGCCAAGGGAAAAGGGTCATCGACAACTTTTGAGTCCATCGGCCAAAAATTGTTAGCCGATCAGCACTCAAGATAGCCGATCGGCCATCTTTTCCTGCAGATTGCTCCTTTTGCTGTAGTAGAGCACAAACAGAGGTGTGGCAATACATTTGCAAGAAAATGTTGTACAACTACACCCCTTATCATGTTTGAAGCTCAAAGGAGTGTAGTGCTCGACTCTCGAGCCATCAATCACGCATTTTGATGCATGATGGCCAAAGAGGCCGAGTTGCACAATTCAATGTGAATGAAATGCACAAAAGCACACAAATACCTTAACCTCTATCATGTATGATCAAGAGGGTCGGCGACCGAGGATTGAGGTACGTTTCATCACTTTAAGTATGAAACGTCCCTCGTTTCTCGTGTTTGGTTTAACACCCAAACCAAACACAATGCAATGCATGCAACATGGAGATGTTATGCAATGCAACATAAGCATGCCAAATGCAATGTAGCTCAAACATGCACACATGATGTAATGCAACAAACATGGAATAATATGCAATGGAATTAGCATGCAACAACATACAATGTATCAAATATGCAACAACATGCTAAACCTCATAAACATGCAACAACATGCAAAGATGGACTTAAACCAAAGTGGACAGATCTCAGCCATGCCCAAATTAGTGGCCAAAATAATGAATTGATGACATGAAATGCAAGGCAAGTATGCATGCTAATTGGCCTAAGAATTAAGGCATGAAGACACTAACTCTTAAAAGCACTTAAAGAGTGAAAAGTGTGGACAAGTGACAATACTATAGGCCTTGAAATTAAGCATGGAATGATGCCAAATCAACCAAGCAATGCAAGTGTAGCATATCAAGAGGTTCAAAGCTCAAGGTTAGCAAAAGGGACTTACATTAAGGCTATGCAAAACATGAAGCAAATGGCCTAAGCAAACCAAAACAGTCCTAAAGCATACCAAAGTGAGTCTAAAACATGCATAGACCTAGCCAACACAAGCTAGAACAAAAGACCAAAAGCATGAAGCATGTAAGGCTACCAAGGGGTGTTACACTACACCTATTAAAACCAAACATGGCACGACTTAACCACTAAAAATCAGAGTTATGGCATGTCAAGATAAGCCCAAAAATCCACTGAGATGGCATTTCAAAAGCCTAAGTATGATGGCATGCACAATGATCCATTCTTGAGGCATAAAACACCAACCTCCCAATGCATGGAAAAGGTGACAAATGTGAATGCATAGCCACACTATATGGACTGAAATCTCATACGAAATGATGTCAAATCATGAAAATGGTCTAAGCAATGCATGCTAGTGACTTGGACACTCAAAGTTAACAAGCTAGATTGAACCATGGCTATACAAAACAATGCATGTATGACCAAGACAATACAAATCAGAGCTAGAGCATGGCACAACAAGGCTAAAAGCTCCTTTGAGTTGAGCCAAAACATACGAGAATGATGGTCTAAACACAAGATGCATGTTATGCTAGTATGCAAAATTGCTCTACAAGTGTATGATGCATGTAAGATGTCATCAAGCCAACTTTAGACAGAGGTACAACATGGCAAAATAACACCAAATACTTACTTAAACGGAGCTAAAACAAGCTAAGCAAACATGCTACCATTATGAGCCATTTATACTAACATATGAGACACAAGGAGAGGGGGGTGTCCCTCTCTTATTTAACACTCTAAAACCACCTTTCCACCATGGAAAATTCTCTGGATTTCAGTGGTGAGAAGGTCAAAACAAGATGGTTCCAAAGCTCAAAAAGAAAGGCACAAAGCAAGGCCAAACAAGGCCTAGGAGGGGGTAGACAACCCCCAACACAAAAGTGACATAAACAAACATCACAAGCATGAAAAATCAGAACTTTTTATAGTAGAAAGTTAAGCTTAAATCAGCATGAAAATAGGTCTAAAAGCTTAAGCCAAAATGAGGGATTAAAAAATAGTTAACTCACCCTTGAAGAACACCTTCAAGAACACAACTCCAGCAGCCTTCTCTGACCAAAACCAGCCCAAGAACACCAAAACCAACTCCTCAGCACCTCAACAACAAAAGGATGGTGTTCTAGTAGGTGTTTGTGTGCAATAGTGTGAAGGATTTACACTTTTGGGCATAAACCAAGGTAAGATAAGAGAGAGAGGTAAAATATAGAAAGGGAGAGATATAGAACTTGTATCTCAAATTCTCAGAACCTCTGGAAAGGGAGGGGAGGCTCCCTTCTTATAGAATTTCAATTCTCAAGCTTGTTGAACACATTTGAGTCTTGAATGCAATCCTTCCATACACGTGTATGGAGGATGAGAATTGTGCCCACCAGCTGTCACAGTTAGCACAAAATATCTGTAAAAAGCAGATGGAAAGGTCTCAGCTCAAAAATATGGCCGATCGACCAAAAAGAGTACCGATCGGCCAACACTCATGGCCGATGGCAAGAAAACATGGCCGACGGCACAATGCCTTAGCCGATGGGTTGCAGGGATGGCCAACAAGCTACCCTCTTTCCTCATAAGTAAAAACACAAGTGCTTGGTCCACAACCAAGCACAAAAACAAGCAAGTTAAGAGATCCTAAGACAAGGCGCGCAGCCGAGACCTTTGGGAACTCAAAACGAACACGAGCATGGATGATCATCGAGTGTTCAAACAATGACGTCCAAGTCTTGAGGACGGTCAAAAATGGGGTGTCTACAGCTGCTTCCCCCAACCCCACTTCAGGGGTCTCCTCTACCGTCACCTCCTTCCTCCTCTTCAAGGCGGGCCCCTTCTCACTTTCCCTCACCCTCTTCTTCTTCTTCAACAAAGTCTCCATCTCCTTTTTGTTCCTCTCCTTCAGAGGATCCACTGGGGGCGATCGTGGCTCAAAGCCGCCCAGATCCTTCTCCCATAGGGCTTGGGGCGCGGTCAGATTCGCTCCCTCACGATCGGTTTTGGAGCAGGCCCCAGTTGTGTCTCCTTATATTTGTTCGCTCGGGTGAACAATCTCCTTTCCTCCTCCTCCTCCACCTTCTGTTGCCTCTCTAACTCCACCCTTGCCGAATCCTCCCCCAACGGTTGCGGTCCCAAGTTCATGGCAAAGAACGTTGAAGGCAGGACCAACTCGTCCCACCTTACTCCCTTCTCTTCTCTCCATTCCTTCACCCTCTTCACTCGGTCATCGACCGCTTTGTCCAACTTGGGCTCCACTGATTTGGTGGGTACCTTTCACATTGTGCGAAGTCCCGCCCTACCGTTTGCCGTCACAAAGAACCATCTTAGCCTCCATCCCTTCACCGAAGATGAAAGACCCGCCACCAGATCTCATCCCGCTATTGCTTGCAGCGTCACCCAAGTCTCCTCACACTGTGAGGCCTTGTAACACGAGAAGAACTCCGCTACTGTCATGGCTATCCCTTATATCGCTTGCCGCCAGGAACTTACACATGCCATCAAGATTTCCAGCGTCGACATCAACTGGCCCTAGCGCCATTTCCAAATTTTATTCAGCACATCCACCACAACTTGAGGGAGAGGTAGCCTCAAACCTCCTCGCAACGCCTCCTCGTACAGACTGAATTCGTCCGGCCTGGATGTGAGCAGCCTTAGACCTATCTCCGAGAAAATTTGGCACTTATTCCTCTAACTCTCTCGTCAATACGGATCTGTCTGGTTTGGTGTGCCAATGGTCCAGCTCCACCTGACTAATCAGTCTCGCAGCCGAAATTATTGTCCTGGGGCGAGCCCGCACCGCTTGACTTGCTTCTCCTCCCTACGCCTCGACGCGGTATTGTTCTGCTAAACCCACCGCATCGTCGTCGCCTAATGGATCAATCCTTGCTGTTGTCGCTTCCTCTTGGGCCATCTCTCTTGTGTGTCTGCGAATGGCTTCGGATGCGAGCACAAGAAAGTTCACAAAGTGTTGCAAGGGCGTATCACTGGCAACGAACGAGTTTATGTCTGAGACGTTTTGGTTTTTTGCAAAAAGATAGGTAAAACGGATAATACCAAAAGCCCAAGGCTTGCCTATATTCCAAGGTTCACAATTAAATTTTTCCAGTTTAAAAATTTTCAAAAATCCGCCAAAACTGTCTTTTCAACACCCTATATTAACATATCGCTTCATTTCTTGCTTAACGCCTAACCTTCTCCATTACGGGATTCCGTCACGTGTACGACCACGATCCACCGCCCCTTTTCCCTTCCCTGTCTATTCCACTTCACTTCACCACGTGCCCTCGCCACTTTTTGCCCCCACACGCCACTTGCCTCCCTTCACTCGGTCACCCTTCGCGGTCGGCCCTCGTTGTGGTCGGTCCCTCCACTCGGTCACTCTTTGCGGTCGACCCTCCTTATGGTCAGTCCCTCCACTCGGTCACCCTTCGCGATCGGCCCTCCTCGTGGTCGGTCTCTCCACTCAGTCACCCTTCGCGGTTAGCCCTCCTTATGGTCGGTCCTTCCACTCGGTCACCCTTCACGGTCGGTCCTCCTCATGGTCGGTCCCTCCACTCAGTCATCCTTCGCGGTCGACTCTCCTCATAGTCAATCTCTCCACTCTGTTACTCGTTGCGGTCGGCCTTTCTCATAGTCGGCCATCGTTTTCTTCTTTATTCCTTTCGTTGGACTAAAGTTGCATTCGGGAATGGGGGACTCCTGACATGGGTAAGCCCATAAAGGCTATAGCCTACTATGAACAACGCAAGCCCACCACTTAGGGCCCAATACATAATTCAATCGATGAGGCAAAGATGGTCGAACTCAACATAGCATTAAGAACCAATGACACTCAGATACGTGGCAGGTGAAGGACAAGCCATATAAGCAGACAAAGATCCTACAAAATTATTGCACTGCACATCAGCCATTAATAAAGCCCCTTACAGCATTTATTGCGATAATCCCTCCCCGTCGAGATAGAACGGCCTCACCGTGAACAAGGCAAGTTAGAGCATAGACTTTCGACCAAGATGGCAGGTCGGAAGGGACAACGAAATGATTACTAAAGGATATAAGCAGACGTCGAAGACAAGAAGAATGTTAAGTTTTCTATCTCTAACCTATCTCTACATTCCATCTCTCTTTCTAACTTGCTCGCCGAGGGTTCATGGGGACTCCGCTTCCCGTTGAACTCTTGTGCGTGTCTCTTTGTGGGCTTGGTACCTCGTGCTCCAGTTTGGAAAGCGTGGATCAGTCTGACCCGTTCTATTCGGAACACGCTGTATCATCAGTTAATATACTAAGTGATGCATGTAACCTACTCTTTATAATAAGATTATTAATATCTATAAAATTATTCTTATATTAAATTACAAATAGGAAATTTACTCACAATTTTTTCATGGACAAAGACTCAAATAACTAATAAATTTATTGTCACCGGTAGGTCCACTATTTCACACCCTGATTATTGGAGCTATTATTACGATAATTGCATCTTCCTCCTGCTAAGTTTCCTTTGATTGTGACTTTTTTTTTTTTTTATAGATAATTCTTTGAATGTGACTTAAAAATTAATTTATTGAAAAAATATTTATTTTGTTATAAAAATCTTAATTCATTTAACAAATTTATTTATGATAAAAAAAATCTCAATTTAACTAGTTAAAAAGCATAAAAAAATAAAAAAATGCCAAACAAACTAATTTGTTACTATTACCTTTTTAAAATTTTATTTTAACTAATAAACTACTTCTTTTAACTAATTCCTCCCCCCCCCTCCCCCTTCAAAAAAATAAAAATAAAAATTCATTGGTTAAAAACAAGTCTAGATAGGAATATAATATTACAAAATTAGTTTATTTAGGATATTCATCATTTTTATAATTTTTTTGGTGATGGAGTGAATTTTTAACAAGAAACGAATTTTGCCAAATACATTAATAAATTTTTGATAAAATAAAAAAATTAACTAATAATTTACAACCAAACATAACTTTGAAGTGAGTGTTACTTATGATAACATGAAGGCTGAGTAAAAACACATCCCAACTCACCTAATCTGACTCAGGCTTAGGTCAAGTTTGGCATCTTTAAAAAAATTTAAAAAGTTAAAAAGTTACTATTTTATTTAAGTCATATCATCTTATTTAAGTCACATCACCTCTCTAACACATCACTTCAAACCCAACTCAAATCTAACCCATATTTCATAAAAAATAAAAAAATGTACTTATTTAGTCTTCCCAAACTTGGCCTTACTTTGAGAAGAGTCAAATAAGTTTATTTATTTTATATATTTTTAGGGGTTGTTTGGGATGACTTAAATAAGTGTACTTTTTATTTTTTTACGAAAAGATGTGTAAAAAAGTAGAGAGGTGATGTGATGAAAAAAATATAAAAAGATGGATTATTTGAGTATTGCCAAACTTGGCCTTAGGAAAAGGATCCAGATCCTCTTTTTTCCCCCACTCCTTTAACCCCCTCTCTTTTTAATTGATCAATTTTTTTTTTTTTTTGTCTTTCTCTCCTTCAATCACCACTGTGATGGGTGGTGAATGGAGAAAGTTTTTATTAGGGGTGAGCATGGTCCGGATTGGAATAAAATCAGGACCAATCCGTTATCTACGATTTTTGAAAAATTGGAACCAATCCAATCCGTTTAAATCGTAGAACCAATCAGAACCAATCCGTCTAAATACGGATTGGATCAGTTTAGGACCACGGATTCACATATTAAATAACAAAAAAATATATATAACATTTTAACCATACACAAAGACATTACAGTGACCAAACACAAAGAACATTTCTAGCAAGCTAAACACAACAGCATAGCCATACACAGCAACATAACCCACAAATCTGACAAACATATTGTTGGACTTTAAGAAGTTTGTAAATTTCAATAACTCTAATGCCTAATAATTAACTAAAATTCATTTTCCTATTTATATTCTCAACCCTACAAATAATTCTGAAACAAACATAGTTTTTCAATATTTTGAACATATAATTTTCCAAATATGTATGTCATTATCAACATAACTTCCATAGATTTTTTACAGAGAAGGGAAGCATCAATCATAAATATTATCACCATCGGATAACATAAATAATTTTGCATAATGTAGGGAAGCATCAAACCTAAATCGAGCTATTATGTATATCGATGAACAATCATTTGCATAATGTATATCGTAATGAGTTAACCTCAATTGTGTTGAGCTATTATGTATATCGTAATGAGTTTACCTCAATTGTTTGGACCAAATATATAAATAAATAAATAAATAAATAAATAAAAATGGACCCAACTATGCCTAATACAACCATCGACCTTGGTGGTTGTGTGATTCTGAAGAACAAACAACAAATTATATAATACAATGAGGCATTCAAAGTACAAAATCAAAGGAGAGAGAGAGAGAGAGAGAGAGCTCACCGAGATGGATGATCCGAGATGGAGAAGAACTTGGCCCGAGATGGATCTGAGATGGAGAAGAAGAAAACAGGTCAAACTGAGTTCACCGAGAGAGAGAGAGAGAGAGAGAGAGCTCACCGAGATGGATGATCTGAGATGGAGAAGAACTTCGTCTGAAATGGATCTGAGATGGAGAAGAAGAAAAACAGAGTGACTGAGTTCACCGAGAGAGAGAGAGAGAGCTCACCGAGATGGAGGAGAAGAACTTGCTCGAGAGAGAGCAATACGAGAGATGAGAGTGTGAGAGAGAGACAGTGTGGGGCGGCTAGGGTTAGGTTTAGTAATTTATATGACACGAGAAGTTATCTTATGTGGGAGGGTACATAGTATACATGTAGACTAAATCTATACGGTCCAGATCGGTTTCAATCCGAAATCGATCCGTGACCTACGGATTTGTAAATTTTCAATCCGGAACCGAACCACGGATTCAAAAAATCAATCCAAACTTATCGAATTAGACTGAACCGGATCGGATTACGAATTATACGAATTCCTTGCTCAGCCTTAATTTTTATCAAAGCCTATATTTTTATTATGAAAAGACTAGTAAAAGATGATAGGATCGAAAAAAGTAAAAAAATAAAAAAAAAAACTAATTTATAAATCACTTTTTAAAAGACGGCTCAATACAATCATGAACATAACAATTTTAATGCGACAGACGCATAGATGCAGGCTTAATAATTTAAATATAAAAGTCAAGTTTTGATAAAGTGAGGGAATAGACAAGTTTTAATTCGCTAAACTCAACTCGTCTTTTTTGAAACAAAGAATAATTAGATGAAGATAAAATTTTCTCAACCCGAACCTCAATTAATTGGATGACAAATGGCCTACAATTCGCTTGACCCATTTATATTTAGGATTAGATTTCTTTTATGTTGAGATTTTAATATGACAGAATTTGAAGAGTTCAAAAGGAAAGACGGATGCTGGTAAGTCACATGCCCCCCCTCCCCTCCAACTTTTCAAAAATTACAATTATTCCTCTAACTAAAAAAAAAAAAAACAAAACAAAAAAAAAAGATTAGTAATTTTTTAAAGTAATTTCTTAAAATTTTTATATCGCTTCGTTTTTTATCTCTTTTTTGTTTTTTTTCAAAAAAATCTGTTTAATTTGTCATTTTAAATATTTAATTATACTAAAAAAACACTTATAAATTTTATATTAGAGAAATGTCATATGTTACTAATTTTTATCATTGTTTTATATCACCTTTTTATATGAATACTCATAATTTGTTCATTTATTTACAGATAATTATTACACGATTAATAACAGCTAATAAAATATTATCATGTAATTTAGTTATTAAAAACGATGAAAAAACACACACACACACATATATATATATATATATATAGTAGCCTCTATGGCTTCGTTTGGGAAGCCAAACCTCGGGTTTTTTTTGGCTAAAATAGCCACAAAAAACAAAATAAGTTTTTTAATCCAATAAGATAAAATATCACATCTAACCTATAATCATTACATTCTTTCTCTAACAAAAAAGTTAAAAAAGCCAAAAAAATCAAAAGTCCTTCCCAAATCAGACTTTTTAGTCTCATGCTAAAATAACTAAAAAAATCAAAAAAGTCAAAAAACAAACCCATTTCCTAAATTAAGCCTATTTATTTATTCACTTTTCTCTCGTTTCTTTCTCTATCTACCTAATATATCTCTTTTTGTGTACATCTTGATATAAATTTGTTCTCATATTTTAAGAGAACATGTGACTATCTTTTAAATTATGATAATCATCATATACAAACTCAAATTAAATAACAATAAAAATAATGAACGGTTAACTTGAGCTTATATTTAAATATAATTTTTGTATCACACTAACTTTTAATCGTACCATCGAATAAAAATTTAAAAATTAAGTTAAGTTGGATTGTGATTGTGACTTTTATTAAAATTTTAATTTAATGATGCCCTTTCTGAGCCAAAATCCTAGTTCCGCCATTGCCCGTAGGGCCCAACATGAGTCTTGTTTTGATGATCTGAATTATTCATTTTATAAGGCTCGTAATGTATATTATCCATGAAAAAATTTAGAGTTGTGGAAGGCAAAAAGATTCTCCACAGAGAATACAAGACGAAATGATTCTTCCTTTACTCTGCAAAAAGAAACCAACTAGTTAGTGATCGCTCCAGACCAGATATGGTCGGAAAAACTTTCCAACGATCAAGTTAGAAATATGATCGGCCATATAGTATTTGTTTAGGAAGTAAGATTTTAATCTTCTTTTTGCTTCCTCTTTCACTTTTCCTTATTCTTTCTTTTATAGTGTTATTGTCTTGGCCTTGATTGTTAGATTGACATCTTTATCTGAGGACTCTGGTCGGGCAAGTGGCCAGGTTGTTTTGATCATTTGTCATTGGATTACCTTACTGTGTGCAGCTTAAATTATGACAGGCGTTTAATGGCCAACTTGCCGATTGCTCCATTCGTCCGATTAGGTTCATCAGATGGTTATTTCATTTACGTGGATTAGGCCTATGTACCTATATCTAATGATTGTGATTCTTATCGTCAATTGTAAATAAATTTAAGGACACCTATGTATTCTGCAGATTTCCTTCTTATCAATGATTTGGGCCTTTCTCTTGATTCGGGTTGTTTGGTTGAACTTGAACGTTGGGCCTTTGGTTAACACTTATGGAATGTGGGTCAATTTTTTACGTTTCCACAAGAGTGATTTGATAACCGTAACTTTTTATTTTATTGTATTTATTTCTAAAAAAATAGATAATATATTTCAAATATATATTTATCATTTATTTTTTGGATATAAATGTAATAAAATGAAAAAGTTGTGATTGTTGGATCCAATTAATTTTTTTCATAAATAATATACATAATAAATTTTACAAAATAAATAATTTAAAACATTAAAACTTGATTTGTTTTAAACCCTACAGACCACTCAAATTTTGTTACGTTGAGATCTAGAGAAGCGCAACCAATCTATACTCAATTATACACATGGAAAAGAATGATGTATACACATTTTCTTTTAAAAAAAATATATAAAAGTAGATATGTTTCTAGAATATTATTTTCACGTGTATTTTCTTGAGCTAGTAGTTTTAGCCACAAAAGCAACCACAAAATCTTGCGCGTACGATGGACACCACCACACCCAATAACACTACAATACACCCCATAAATTCCGCCGCTTCGTCGCCACTCGCCCCGTTGCTTCTCTCTCACTCTCTCTCTCTCCACTGTCTTCCGTAAAAATGGATTTCCCATTCTGACTGGTTCCAATTGAATTCCCCAAAACCCATTCCAAGAAAAACCCAGTCATGGCTTCTCTCCATTTTCTCAAATCCACCTCATCTCCTTTCTCACTCTCTCACTCCAATTCTTCGGAATTCAATTTCCATCTTCGCTGTAGAAAGTTTCTCAAGTTTCAGAGCCATCGCAGCTCTCAAATTTCCATTTACAGACGAGGCCTTAAGCTTTCTTCCAAGCTTCAAGAAGGTGACAATCAAACCAATGGTAAGTTTGTCTCGATCTTTTCATTTTATTTATTATTATTATTTTTTTATTTTTAATCGTGTTTATGGAATCTATGGGATGCTGAGATTGTAGAGCTTGAACATGAAATGGGTAATTCGAATAGGCATATACATGTATTTGTGCTTTATGTTTGTGGGTTGGTTTGAGAGGAACTACCTAGGTGATAGAAAGTGAACTAAAATCGTATGATAATGAGATTTTGGATGATGATTTTGAAACTATTGATTCAAGAATGAACACTGGAGACAAAATTCTATAGAGTGATAGTTTCATAGACAAAATACTTGGTGGTTTTTTATTTTATTTTATATTATATATATTGAATTAATGTTAATTTTTGTTAATTTCGATTGTTTGTAAACGTAACATTAATCTACGTAACAAATAAAAATATATATTTTCGTGTCAGTGTCCTCATGTTTTTGGAAGTCACCATGTCTGTTTTTCTTACCGGAGGTTGACAAAGACCTTCAGCAAATCGTTGGTGGCGAGGAAGAGATTTTGGTTGAACAACCAAAATACTGGCTTGATTTGACTGTTCTGGAACACATCATTGACACTTGTATAAACAAAAGAGAGGTTACTGTTGTTTTCATTGTCATTGTCACCGTCTTCAACTTCTTCGGCCGATGACATGGAATAAGGGAATGTGAAGACAGCCTAGAAGATTTTGTTGCATTTCTGGTTCATGATAGCTGTCTCACTCTATGCAAATTTTTATTTATTTTAAAATCATTTGACTTATGAACCCAATTGAAAAAATGGAAAGGCTACGATAACCTGTTTAGAAAAGTGAGCTGGTTTTAGTTGTGCCTGCATAGATGGCACACATGCACATTCTTGTTTAAGTTGAGTAGTTGAAAAATTGACATTCGTAGAAAATGTTTGTTGTCGAATTTGAAGCATATTGAGTGCATTACTTACAAGAAACTGATCCCTTTAGGAGTGTTGATGTTGAAAAGATCTCTTTTGTAGTTGCTTGTGGGTAAATTCATAAAATATTTTTGTTGCATTCATCTAAAAGAAGAAATCTGTGATTCTCATTGATGTCATCAAATTCAGACATTTATGTGTACATCTTTCTTTCTGCTTAGAAGAAAAGGAAGAAAGGCAAGGGTGTGTGGGTGGGAAGAAAGGTGCATCTAAATCCCCAGGTTTTATATTTCTTTTGAATTTCAGGTGAAGAACCTCCGGAGTCATTGTTTATGAAAGAATTAAGGAGACGGGGTATGACTCCCACTTCATTGCTGGAGGAAAGCAATAGGAGCATCTATGGAGACGAGGAGATAAAATTAAAGGAAGAAGAGGGAGGGTACTCAAAAAGAAATGCAGTGTCAACAGATTATGAAAAGGCCTTATCTAATCAAAGGGAACGTTCCATAGCGCTGAACAGTGAAGGCCTTGAGGTTGACACACACTCTCTCTCTAAATTATTTTTCTAACTTTTTTAGCTCAAAGTTTATTTTTGCATTAGTGTGTGATTTGTGTCAGACATGGAGTTATTGCCTCAGTTATATTCATCCCAAGCACATATTTTCTCTTTAAGCATGGTAATTAGTGCAAATATTCTGCATGCTTCTTCTCAATGTTTTACAACCCTTGTTGGCATTTAATATTTCATGGCTTTTAGGCACTAGTTCTCGGAATGATTTTCTCCTATTTTTTTGGTTGTGCTTTAAACGCTTTTTAATTTTTTTTTTTTATTGTCATGCAAACATGGTGTCATGCATAATCGTGGACTTTAATCTGTTTGTGAATATACTTTTTAAAAAGGGTTCATGCAAGAAGTTGGCACAGAAACAAAAGACCCCAGGATAATTTAGTATGTTTATGCAACCTAAAGGAGAAGACACAGTGTTCCACAGTTCCAGCAATGCACTTCTTGAAAACCAGGGAATGTCAGAAACATGAAGAGAAAATTCCCGAGTGCATCTAATTGAAATATTGATGCTAGTGAGAAAGTTGTCTCTGTATAAGGATTAACAATTAAATTGCATTATGTGGTCGGATCTGTGCATCAAAGTCATCCAGCATACTGAGTAAATAAGACAAATCAAGCAGTTAATTTATACATAACAAAGAACACATTTCCCTTATAGAATTCGTCTCCTTGGTATCATTGGTAGAGGACTGGTAGGTATATCCCTGCTGTACCCAATTGCATTGGATATGGCATCTATTTCCATAGTTGATGTAAGATTTAATATGCAAAGTTGTGTTATAGCTCTCACTTTTTGTGTGTCTGTCTATAGAGTGATTTGATTCTGTGCTGAAAACTCAAGTACTGATCCTAATCACCAAATGTTCATAACTTCATATTGTCAAATTTTTGTTAATAGCTCTTTACCTTGACTATGTGTCAGTCAGAAGACCTTATTTCAAAATCTATTTCCAATTCAAGATATAATACCATAAAACAAGGACCATATCAAGAATCCTGTCACAGATCTTGATTATATGAATTTGACAAATTACCATTGTTCTTCTTTATGCAATTGAATCACAGGTAACAATTCCTCACACATTAAGGCTATTATGTTATCTAATGTTATTTGAACATGTTACCAAGTTGACTTGTTTTTCTTGGATATATGGTCTTTGTATCATAATAGATGCTCCATTTGTACCATAATTATTTTTTTTGCTGCAACAATTAAATGTTTGTATGTATTTATGAGTCTGGTCTTTGTATCATAATAGATGCTCCATTTGTACCATAATTATTTTTTTTTGCTGCAACAATTGAGTGTTTGTATGTATTTATGAGTTTGATGGAATGAGATTGGTTTCACCCCCCCACCCACCAAACGAAAAGGCCAATACGTAATTATCATAGACATGCTAAAATGGATTTTAATTGTTGTCATTTACTTTTTTCCTAATGTGTGCATGCTATAAGGAAGTGAATTACATTTTCATCTGCTTCTTTGATTCAGGGTTTGATTCCACGTGCTAAAGTTTTGCTATCCATTGGAGGAACATTTTTCTTGGGGTTTGGGCCATTGATCCTCATAACAGCTGCATTATTCTCTGCCCTATACCTTGTAAGCTTCTCTTTGATCTTTAGCATGTCTCATGACTTAATTGTTTCCATTACGTAGATATGTTTAATATATTTCTATAGTTATTTTTCTGATGTACTGTGTGGCTAACATGACACTAGCTGTTTATATGCTCACGGAATGGGGTTCGCAGAATTTTGAAATTTGAAAGTTCTTTAAAGAAGTGACTGGTCAGGATTTGTATTTTTATTAGCTTATAACCTCACAACTGATATTAACTTCAAAATGTTTGAGCATGTATCTCAGAGTGGTTGACATTGTCACATTATGACTGGGAACACAAAGGCACCAAACAAGAAAGAAAGAGGACCATATAAATAATTTGCTGAAAATTTTGAGTCTAGATTTGTCAGTTGCTGGAGTGTGAGCAAACCAATTATGTTTGGAAATCAGATGAAATCTATGGTTACTGGCAGGAGCTTAGCCCCAATTGATTTTTACTCAACTTATTAGGACCAAACTTCGAATTACAAAAGTTCAAAGGATGATATGGTTCACTTGGGAATTTTTGGTACAGGCTTCTCGATACCAGCATTGTATTGTGGAAAGCAGGCCAAAATTTTTTCCCTGATGCTGTATGAAGCTTGATATGAAAAATAACCTGTTGGCCTTAATTTTATTTCATTTTTACTCTTACAAAAATATATGTGAAATTGTTGGCTACATGTTGTTGGGATGCATGTGGTTAGAGATTTTTTTTTTTGATCAGCAAAAGAAAACATTTATTGAATAGGAAACGAGGCAAGCCTTACATCTTACAGCATGTGGTTAGAGATGTTTATTCATGTTGTGTCAAATGCAATGAAAACCTCAGTATTGATTATTTTCTTTTCCTTGTGTCTTCTGCAGTATTTTGGACCAACTTTCGTCCATGATGCAAGCAAAACATCTGTAACACTACCCCAATATATTGACCCATATTCACTTCTCGAAGATGAAAGGATATCTCAAACAGCTCCTGGTGTAAATTGAAGTGCAAACATCTTTCAGACATCAGCTTCTTCAAGCCTCACTTGCAGGTTTCTGTTGCCTTATCTGCTGTTGTCATTATTCTATTCTTTCCCTGTAAAAACATAAAATTAGGAAGAACATGTATTATGTTTGTTTATAATCCAACTGCTTTCATGAACTTTCTAATCACATGGAATGCCCATTAGAATCAAATTTGATATCTTCATCCATGTATTGATATCTATGGCATTTTCTTTCATGAGAAATCACATTGAATCTGCAAGTGACAATGAGAGAGCTTGTATATATATTAAAAATTACATTCTATTAAATTCTGTATATGATGAAAGCAATTCTAATAGTTAGGCTTGGAAACAAATCTGACTTTGATATATTGTGTATCGTAACCTAATTTGTTATGATTTAGAAACATGTAGGAACTGCCGCACTGAATCCATGCTGACCACTATAATATGATTTTGCCAAGGTTTCAATAATTTACAAGAGATGTGCTAATATTTACAGGATGTGTATGTATATGAAAAAATGGGTTTGGTTCATAAAGAATAGGGTTGATACTCAATAGATGATGAAATCGTATCACTATTGTATTCGAGTTCTTCTTGTCTCGGAGCCATGCACTGGTTAGGTGTTATACAGAAAAGAAAACAAAAACATATCCAATTTGGAGAAGCCTATTGATTGACTTGTTTGATAAACCACATTCAATGGTTTATTGTATATGTATACATAAATATTGCTAGAATAATATATGTATTTGTTATTAACTAACTTTTTACAACAATTGAGACTAAGGGATGGTTAAGATATAGATTGGAAAGGCTTGTAGGTCTGGACGGCCTTGATGAGTCCTTGAATAGATCCGGCAGCGGCAACGAGCGATATGATCAAGCAGGACAAGCTCAGTAGTTGGAGCCAAATCCAGGTGGAAGAAAATCTACGAATCTTTGCTTGTGAAATGTACATCTCAACCGGAAAATACACCGTCAGGGGCCAGAAAGCAGAGGCACCGAGAAGACCCAAGAAATCATTGAAGAATGGGAGTAACATTGCGATGATAATTGTGAAAATCACGTATGCTGTTCTCCAGACAAACCGAAAGAGGTTGCAGTTGAAAGTGCCTCCAAATGGCATGGCAATGGGGTATTCTCTTGCTATGAATCCACTTTGTGGCCATCGCTTGCTGCTCCAACTTTCAACGAACCCAAATATTGGTTGACAGAATACCTACATTTATATGCTACAACACAATCAAAATCTGAACAAAGAAAATGTTGAATTGAATCATACTAGTCTCTACTGAGAGGTTCTTAGTGTATATATGACAAGCTGAACTAGATGTTTTCTTTTCATTATTCTCCCTTTAAATTAAGGGAAAGAAAGAGAATTAGTAATAGTAGGAATTCTCTTATCCCAATCTGAAAATTATCCATGACTGTTTATGTCTCTAGTATGGTCACTCGATGAAATGTGGAGGGAAGTTGGGTAAATGGTCGATACTACTCTACTGGAAGGATTCCTCTTTGGCTGATAGGTACTGTAACTGCTATTCCTGCGTGATTAGTTCAATAGGTATTTTCTTTTACTATTCATAGTTCAGATTGGGTTCATCCCTGTAGTAATCGAATGAATTGGGTTGTGCCTGTTCCAATACTAAATAACAAAAGAACCGGGCAGGTACAGTATTTTATGGAGGAAAGCCAGAAGGATTTGTAGAAACCAAATCACGTCATAGACTCTTTTAAGTATGTTTGATATTTGTTTACCTGATAGGCTCCAACAAGATGAACAACAATGCACACGTTAGCAATGTCGACAAGCCAAAAGGGTTCATAGAAGCCGAATCCAGTCAGAAAGTTCCCCGGCGCGTGGTTCCCAAATGCTGCATAACCGACAAGTCCACATGACATATAGAACATGGTACTGACTGAAATCCCAATCAAGGTAGCTTTCTTCATTGCTACATTCTCCGGTGGGGTAGATTTTAGTGTGTTCTGCAAATCAGGGGAACTTCTCTTCAATCAAATGCAAAACAGTGAAGAACAAAACTAGTGGCAAGCTACTAGAGCAAATGCATGGCCTACGAGTCTAGAACCAACATGCTTTATTTCAGGGTGGGCACGAGCTTGGTCTGGATTGTTTTTCTAAGGATTTAGGATAGATATTTTAACTTGTAAGATCAGGAGGGGCTGAATTTTATATGGGTTAGACTTAAAAATAGTTCCTGAGGTCCAATTTGGCCCCGTCGATGCCCACCTCGATTCTTATTCCTTTGTCTCAACTCAATATGCATCCTCTTGGAGAATTGAGATGAATGAAGATAGTATCCTTGCAACATCATTTGAAAGTAAAGATTGGCATCAGACTGGGCTGCTGCTCAAACCCGACTGTGGGTGGCCAAGTAAGATGGGCTTTTTTTTTTTTTCTCGTTCTGCTGGTCCGGCCAAAGGCCCAAAATCTTAACCCCATGCCCCCTACAATGGGCTTGGCTTCGACAGGTTAAAGGGGCCGACTTGTGAGCTAAGTCCAACGGGTTGAAATTCAGGTCTATCTTTGGGCTTTTTAATTATTTTTCCCCTATGTTTTTATATTTTCTGCTGAGTTTGCGAGCTGGGCTGATGACCAGGCCGACAGGCCATGTCTTACTGACCAACAGGCTGTGCTGGGCTTCAACACTTAGGCCCAATCCCAGCCTTATTCGGGCCTGGCTAGCCTTTGTGCCAAATTGATGACCCTTATTTCATAGTACTATTTTAACCAACAATGTGAATAAAAAAGGCCATCAAAATATATAGAGATCATCACACACGCAAACACCCACACACACACACACCATGACATAAGTAAATGATTTTCTATGTTTGAGATTAGCATTTGATTTGCAAATTAAAAATGAGCTATAGGATAGGCATAGGTAGAGGGAAGCTTGCCTGCATCTCAATGAGGACATTAGAGAAAGCATAGGCAAAAGCGATGTTACCAAGTGCTTGGAAGGTGTGCCATATTTTCTGTGAATTTGTCATTCCATCCTCTCCAATTGGTATTCCTGTTAGGTATGTCTTTGGATGATGCCCCTCTTCAAAAACCAAAATTAACACCCACCATAGCTATATCAGACTTAATAATTGATTCTTTTGTTGTGAATACAGAAGGTACTTGTGTTTGGATTTTGTAAAGCAAAATCATATGTAAACTTAGAGATTTGATTGACCTGCAACTTTGGCAATGGCGAGGCCGAGGCCAATGGCAGAGTAAGTGAAGGACATAATAGCAGCGACGATGGACAGTATTGAAAGATCATGAAAGTTTGGTATTTGGCTGAGTATTATCTGCTTCACCCCAAATATTATCATGAAGATATTGTTTGATGTATGACAACCCACTTTGTGCCCTTGCTTGTGGAAACAATTTGATCTTTTTATAGCCCTAATACATACATATGTTGAGAGAGAGATCAAAATTTAAAACAACATATATATTCTATATATATATTAAAAATCAATAGGTGATGACTTGAATGAAATTAAGTTTATATGATGATGAGGATGATGATACTTACGCCATGCTAATAGCTGTAGTGATAGTGTATCCTATTGTTACTCCAACAAGATTTGCATACTGTGCCACTCCACAAAGCTTGACTTTTATTCCTCCTGTGTTCACACCCACACCCACACACAGTTAATCATAGTTTGAAGAGAAAAATTCAGTGAGAGAGGGGTCATATTTTATGACATTGCATCTTCTGTTCTCAATTTCCTTTGTTTATTCTTAGCCACAAAATTGACTTCTAAGATTTTTACCATGTCTTGTGATTGACAGTACATTAACGCGCTGTTTTTTTTTTTTTGGGGGCATCAAAACTCTCTGTTTGTTTGGACCACATTTTTTTGTATTTGGTACAACAAAAAATAAAAATTAATAGAAATTTGGGCGGAAAATATTTTTCACTTTTAAGAAAGTAAAAAATATTTGAAAAAAAGTGAAAAATATTTTTCGAATTAAAATCTTACTAATGTCACCACACTATCATTGTTACTGCCATCGTCATCAAAACCATCACTATCACCACCGTTGCTACACCACCACCACCATTGTCGTTGTTGTCATTCCACTACCTCCACCTCTGTCCACTGTCTCTATCACTATCACCTTCTAAGGTTGTGTTTGATTTAAGAATTTGTGTGAAGAAAAGAAAAAGGAAAGGAAAAAGTTTTAAAAAAGAGAAGTTATATTTCATATACTGTCACTATCTTTTTTCTTTTTTCTCTCCAAATTTTTGATCCAAACAAAACATCCTTATTCCATATTTGAGTATATTTCATACTAAAAGATGGTGGAAACACAATGCCAAGAAAGATTGATGAGTAGTTGTTTCAGCCAGCATCTTTTGTAGCCTTTCAGATGTCAAGACTGATGAGTATCTCTTTTTTTTTTAAAAAAAAAACTTTTTCTATAGTAAATCTCTTCTCAAATTCATGATCTAAATTAAACATAGTTTTAAGAACTTAAATGAGGGGGGAAAAAAATATCGGGCTGCAATGTCCGTAATTTTCACTCACTCTTGATCGAGCAGTCAACAAAATTTTGTGCTAAAATAAGGTGCTCTAGCAACTTGACAATTATATTCTTGAATTGTAGATTTTTATATTTTAAAAAGTTTTAAATCCTCATTGTACTTCAATTATATTCTTGAAACTTATTTTCATGCCAGCGTCCCTACAAACATACATCAGGGGAAGCTGAGGAGGCTCAAACTCAAAACTTACTGCTTCATTGGCAAAAGTCTCACTGTTCAAATATGGACTTGTGCCTTATTTATTTGCTCTATTTTTGATGTTTAATTGTTTTTTTTTTTTTTTTTTTTTAACACCCTTTAGGCCAACATTACAACATATTAGCTTGCTTGTTTTCATTTTTCAAAAAACATTTTTTTTAAAAATTTTTTTTTTTTTTTTTTTTTTGTTTTTTTTTTTTTTTTTTTTTTTTTATTTTTAAAATTTTTATTTTTTTTTAACAATTATACTAATATAAAAAAAAAAAAAAAAAAAAAAATAAAAAAAAAAAAAAAAAAAAAAAATTAAAAAAAAAAAAAAAAAAAAAAAAAAAATTTAAGTTTTTTAAACAAATATTAATTTTTTATTTTTTTTTTTTTTTTTTTTTTTTTTATTTTTTTTTTTTAAAAATTAAAAAAAATTTAAAAAAAAAAAAAAAAAAATAAAAAAAAAAAAAAAAAAAAAAAAAAAAAAAATAAAAAAAAAAGAAAACCCGCTTTAAAATTTTTTTTTTTTTTTTTCCAAAAATTTTTAGGGATATTTATTCATAAATCACTCTTCACCTACTTATATTCTACTTAGTTCAAATTATTTTCTTGTATTCCATTAAATCTTATGCGTGACATAGTTACCAAAATATCTCCAATAATAATATTTACATTGACAGTGTGAATTTTTCAACATTCACATTGTCAATGTGAATATTCACACTGTAAAACATGAATGTTCACATTACTAAGTTGCTAAGCGGTTAAAAATATTTATAAGGGTAAAATTGTCTATAAAATACCTTAAATATTAGAATTAGGATTTGATAGATTAAATGTCAAAATAATAGGATTTATTAAAATATAAAAATATATTATGACCTAATTAAAATACAAGTATTTGAAAAAAGAATTTCTTAATAAATCCTCCTTTTTTTAAAAAAATTATTTAGGGGAGATGGAAATGTACCTAGATTAGATCTAACAGCATCCATGTAAGTGTAGTTTCTGGTGCCAGTAACAGGGTCTCTGTAGCAGTCAGCAAGGAGGTGAGAAGTAAACCCAGTGATGATAGAGAATAATATCAGTGCAATTGGGCCTGCAATCCAACCCAACTGTGCTATAGCCCATGCCAATGACAACACCCCTGACCCTATCACTGCTGTTATTATATGTGCACTTACTGTCATCACAGTTCCTTCAAAATTTCAAAAAAACCCAAAATTTATATTAAGTAAAAGTCAAACTATTATATAAAGCACGAGTAATGATATATAAATAAAAAAAATATATTAAAAAAATATTATTGATATATAATTTTGATAATTGATTTTATATGAAAATTAAGAATTGTACTTTCTTATGAAAAATAGTCGAGTCTCTTATTATATATAGGTAGCCTTATCATTATAAAAAAAGAACCCATCAAACAAAAATGATATAGACCTCCACAAACACTCCACCCCCACGACCCCTATGCACCCGTGTCAGAGAGATAGGGAAAAAAAAAAAAAAAAAAAAGAGTAAAAAACGCACGTGACCAATCACAATCATTTGGGGGTCATAGTGGTCTTCCAAAATGGGAGTCTCAAGTATTTTCCACCCATCAAAATGCATCAAAACTGTCACGACGTATTATTTAAGTTAATTTTCTACATGAAAATTTTAAAAGAATAGCGGCCATGTTTAGTTTAGTTTTCAATTTTTTTAAAGATTTTCTTTATAAAAAATTAAAAATTAATTTAGTAAAAGAAATAAAAAAAATCAAAATCTTTTTTATATAATTCTATCTTTTGGGAATTTAGAAATGATGTTTAAAATTTTAAAAATATATTGTAAATATTTACTCGTATTAAAATAATTTCTATATTTTTTTTGAAATTATGAATTTTTTTTTTCTTGAAAAACAAACTAAAATATGGCCAACATTTTTCTATAAAAAGATGATTTCAGTGCATGAGATTTTTATCATTGTAGAATCTGAAAGGATTAGATATATGCAATCTTATTTCGTGTAAAAGGTTATTTTTATTGTTTAAACTCACGACTCGAAGCCACGAAGAAAAATGTGTGTGTGAGAGAGAGAAGGGAACATAAACACATACCAGTTCGTTTGGGGTGGCCATCATCATCAAACTTGTCAGTAGAAATGCCATTTTGAGGGCGAAGGCTTGTAGTCTTCTCCATGTCTTTCTCTCTCTATATGGTGGTATGGACAACTCTCCTCTCTCTCTCTCCAACTCTAAGCAACATAAATGGTTTGAGCATATATGCAATCTAAATAGAACAAAAAAAAAAAAAAAAAAAGAAAAAAAAAAAGAGTGAAATGTTAAAAGGGTAGAAGGTAACTAATTCAATTGCCAATGTTCATTTTTAACGGATTCTATGTATATTCTCAAAAAAAATTACAAAATAATATAAAAAAAGTCTCATTATTTTTATCAATAATGTTAGGAATACAGAAATCAAACATAGAATGAAACACAATTCTTTCACAAGGAGTGAGTAAGAGCGCTGTATTCAATTCTATATTTAATTTATGTACACGTAAACTTGCTCTATTTTTATTTCACAGCAAGAATTGAACTTTTCAATTAATGCCTCAAGATTACTTTAGATGTGATAAAGGGAAAGACCACAATGTTTATAGGTTCAAAAAATTATTCAGAAAAAATCAATAATTTACATTTATTATAAATATGACTCACACCTTTACTAATTTTAAATTCATACCACTTGGGTACATAGTAAAAAGTTAATTTTTTTGATTTTTTAACTTTTTTTAACTAAAAAAGTCACAAAAAAGTTAATTTTTGTAGTAAAAAAAGTTAAAAAAATTCAAAAAATTAGCTTTTAACCAACTTCTCAAAACACTCTTAATATTTGGAATAAAATTTCATAACTCATATTATTTATGGCGAGTGAGAACACCGTAAATGTAGTCTGGCGAAGGTTATAATAATCAAATAGTGATACATAAATTTAGGACAGTCAATATTTGTTCATAATTGTTAAAGAGAGAAATGAAATCCCTTTATTTTTATAAAATGCGTTCAAACACAACATACTACATTTTTTATTTTTTATTATTAATTGTTGTGAAATGATTACAGCCCATTTCAACAACGGTTGTAGTTGTGTCACATGACGTTACAAATAAAATTTAATAATAAAAAAATAATAAATATAATATCAAAAATATTAAAAATATCAAATATTTTATTAAAATTTTTATTAAATATTAATATAAACTCCACACTCATGAATATCTGATAAATAGTTTAGTAAAATTTTTTGTATCCTAACCTTGCTCACGTAATATTATTAGCAAATAAGAAATAATTGCATTCACATCCACCAAAAGTGTCTAAATTTCAGGTAAAATCCATCATGCAAAACATTAATTAACAGTTGGACTTTGTAAGTCAAAGCCACATCTATCGACCCATCTTTTATACTATTATATATGTAAATATTGAATTTCGTATTCAAATTTCTAAATATATTTCTCATGTCACATGGTAAATTTTTATATATTAAAATAAAAAATTGTTATACTACATCACAAGCGAGTTTTATTAAGAAAACATTTACTATTTAAATAATTTACATGTTATGATATTAATTTATTTATTAATTATTTTTATTTTTACTTATTTGAATTGCGCACAGATTACGTATGCCATCCATTAATTTATATATATAAAAATCACTTAAAAAATATTTAAAAAGAATCTAGAATATATAAAAATTACAATATCGAGATAATCTGTGGGTATTACATGGATCTTATGGCAAAAATCACCAAAAGATTTGGAAGTTGATTCTTGGAACACAAAAGAAGGTAAGTGAGTCATATAGCAAAGTCTTTTTAACACTAATAATTCGCTTTAAAAAAAAGAAGAATATTCTTATTCACACACAATGAGAATTTAACTATTTACAAAAAGTAGTCCTATATACATATAAAAAAAAAAGGATTATTCAAGACAGAGACATGTAATAAATTGTCTTTCCAATTTTTGCATATTATTCTCCATAAGATTGGTGAACTTTTCCCCTCTTGTTGTGTTTATTTATCTATTTGTTTGCAAGCATTTTTTGACAAGTTTTTTTTTTTATTTTAAAAATGGTGCATTTGACATGATTAGGGCTGCAACTTGGGCGGGCTCAATCCGAACCCAACTCGAATTTTTTTAAGGTTTGGATAAGATATTTTCAAATTCGGTATAAGCTTGGGCAAAAATTCAGAAGTCCGAATTAAGTTTGAATGGACTTGAGCAAAGACATCAAATAACCTGAGCAACCCGAAGCCCAAATTATATATATGTAGATATATAAAAATATATATAAATTATTAGCTATTACATGATATTAAAGTAATTTAGATTATTAAAGCATATTGAATATATATTATATATACAAATAACATAAAATCTTACTCTTTTTTTTTTAAATTTTCACTCATAAATTATAAAGACTACTGTTGCTGCATCTCTCTTACATTATATAAATTATTTATTTTGATGGTATTAATGATTTTCTATATATATAAAAAAAATGTAAATAGAGTCAAATTTTAATAATTTAATAATGTAACTGCAAAAAAAAAAAAAAAACAATTCGGACAACTCGAGCAATTCAGGTTTAATTCGGATCGGGCATGGACAAGCAATCTCAAGTTACAATTCGGGCTTGAGCGGGCCTAGGCAAATTTCAGCACAACTTAAATTAGGCTTGGACAACTTTCAAACCCGACCGAATTTGCTCGAATTGCACCCCTAGACATGATTAGCCAATGTGGTGGTCATCTCGTCCTTGACTTCTTTATAAAACTTTTAAAAATATGCAATAAAAATATAACCAAACAAAATATAAAAAGAAAATAATGGAAAATATTCTTTCTTTCTTGTAGGAGTTACGTTCCCTTCGTGTCTTCCTATTTCGCTTTTTTCCCTTTATCCTCTCTTCCTTTGATAAGTCTTTTTTCTCTTTAAAAATGGTGCATTTGACTCCCAAAAGATTACTGACCTTTTTTTTTTTTTTTTTTTTTGGGAGTAGTGCTATATATCACGACTTTGGGTTATTTTGAAAAGATAGTTAAAAGTCATTTTTCAATTTTTAACCCATTTTGGATTATATTATTTCTCACATTTCTTTTTTATACATTTAAAAAAAAAAAATCAAAAAAAGTCATAAAAATAATTTTTAATCATCTTCCCAAACACAACCCATAATATCCCACCAGCTGATGTGATGAGCCAGTGTGATGACCATTTTGTCTCTGGCTAAGAGATTTATTTAAGAAATTGTTTGAAAATATGCAATAAAAATTAAAATTGGCAAAATACTGAAAGAAAATAATAGAAGATATCCTTCTTTCTTGTACAAAGGTTCCCTCGTCTTTTTATTTCGCTTCTCTCCCCACATCCTCTCTCTTTCAATGCAAGCCATTGAGAAAAGATGTATTCCAATCTCAAATTAAAACTATTACATTCTACAATGGAACCTAAAAAAAGAGCACCAAGGAACATCTTTATATATACTTATATATATATGTATGTATGCACACAAAGAGATAGATGGATATGAAAGAAATTAAGGTGATTAAATCTCAACTTCAATCAAATGTTGAATCACATACCATCAATCCTCTTTTATCTCTGAATTGTTGGATTATCCTCTAAAGGATGAGAAGTGCCTTTGTTCCAATTTATTCACCTGCTTTAGGGTTCATAAAATTTTAATCATGGAAGCAACAAAATTCTTTGAGAATCTTGAGGCAGAAGATTTACAATGAAGGAGAAAGATATGAGCTATTCATTATGCTTCTTCTTTTTTTTTTTTTCTTCTCGTTCTTTTTATTCAATACTTGTATGAAATTTCAAGTTCAAAAGATGTAAATGAACCACTTAACCAATTACGGTAAGATTTTGTGGTGAATAAAGCCCGTATATATAGCATTTCTCTTTTTTTGTACACATAATCTTTTAGAGGCCATGTTTGCTTTGGAGATGTGATTATGAAATAAGGGGATAAGAAAATATGAATAAAAATTTATAATTATTTTAAATTAAAGAATATTATATACTTACCATTGAATGACGTAATTATAATGAAGAGAATCACAAATGTCATGTTTTAATTTTTTGATGCATCATTGTAACCACCTTCTTAATGCTTAATAGGTTAGCATTTGATAATACTCATTGCATAAGAACTAATGCAATATGTAAAAGATAATGATCATTTTATATTTTTATGTAGTTTCTCCACTTTTATCATTTTTCCAAACTTTCACTATTTGTCCCTCTTTTCAAAGCTATTGCTTTATATTGTTGGCTGCTAGGTATGTAAATTTGGCCTCACCTTTGTTATATTCACAATAGGCTCAATAGTGCGTGTTATCAGCCATTAAATTTTTTGGTTAAAAAAGGTAAAAACATCACAAAGAAATTATAAAAAAATAAAAAATAAAATGTCACATCAAACATTAATCAATTATTTTTTTCTCACAATTATTTATTTAATTAATTTTTTTGTTCTAAACACATTTAACCTTTTACCCCTCATAAAAAAGTCAAAAAAATATAAATAAAAATCAAAAAATCACTTAAAAAGACCAATTTACCAAAACCCTCTAAAACAGAGCTTTAATGGAGTTAGTACTCTCCACACTTTCTCTCTCTAAGTTTTTCTCTCTCAGGGTTGTTTGAGTGAGTGTGCCGCTTGGGAGTGAGTGTGGGAGGAGGGCTCGGGTCTCTCTCTGACCACCTCTCTCCTCTATTTTTTCTTCTATTATTAACAAAATAAATCTTGGGAGATCTTTCTTCCTAATCTCTCTCTTTTTGTGAGGTGTTTCTTGCCCTTTAGGGTGGATATTTTTGAGTTTCTTCTCCTCTCCTCTTCTAGTCGAATCTAGATCTGCCGCTTCTCGCCGCTGCCGCCACCACTACACCACAACCGAATCTGATACCCATCGCTGTTTCTTGCCGTAGAAACCACCACCACCACGACGCCGCAGCCACTCCTCTACTAGATTTGATTTCTTCCTCCCCTAGATCTTTGTTTTGGTTTGCTTTTTGAGTTTTTGTTTCTTTTTTATTTGGTATTTTGTATGTTTTGGACTTCATGGGTGTGTTATTGGTAGCTGATCCTCTCTGGGGTGGAAGCTTTTGTGGTATCTCTAACTAGCTCTAGTGCTGATCTCTTAGGATTGCTTCTGCATTGTAGTACAAGTTAGGATCTTAGATGATCATGTCTTTAATACTGTTATGGCTTTGTTTGTGTGCCTCTTTGCTCATTTTTCCTTTGTTTAGAGTAAACTTTATTTGTGTAGGCATGGGAGTCCATTGTAAGTGCCATTTAGCTTGTCTTTAATGGATTTTACTCCCGTTCAAAAAAAAAAAAAAAAAAAAAAAGAGCTAGTACTCTGTCAAACTCTAACTGGTTGGCCTTAGTTAGAAACAATTTAGCCATTTAGTTGTTTGATTTTTTTGTACTTTTTTCGTTCCAAATAATAGTCTCTTTTAGAGAATCCAACTTTTTTTAATAGTACAATTATTGTACTTTAAAAATATTGATTTTCCAAACACATAATGATATCAAAGTTGTCACCATATTTAACTTTTGAAAAAATAGAAACTAATTTAATGAAAATAAAAACAACCATCCATTACATGATCATCATCCAAATACAAAATAAAAATTAATTTAGTAAAACAAATAAATAAATAAATGTCTAAAAGATTTATTAATTTTACATAATTTTATCTTTAGTGAGTACAAATAATTTTTAAAAATTCAAAAATATTTTTTTGACATTTATTTTTATCAAATTAATTTATATTTTATCAAATTGACGATTTTGCTTTTAAAATTAAGCAATGGTATGGTATCTTCAATTATCCTTATTTGGAACAAAACTCAAAATTTAGGGTCAAATGTGTTACAATTGAAAAGTCAGAGAACAAAATGAGACAAGTTTCAAATTACAAGGACTGTTAGTGTAATTCGCTCAAAAATTTAAATGAAAACACCCCTCATAAAATAACATAAATTTTAAAAATAAATTCAAAACTACTAGAAAAATATGAGAGGTATACATTGGTGTTGTTTGGTGTAACTTATTGTAAGTTAAAAGTTGATAATTAAAAAGCAAAAATTAAAAGCACCCATTCTCTAACTTCTATATAATTAGCTTTTCTCAACTTATTTAAGTTATTTCTGTCTAAAAACCTGTAAGTAGAAACTGCACCAAACAGTCTGGCACAGATTCCTAAATTAAAATAAGCTATAATCACTCCCTATAATCCACACCAAACGAGAGATGGCAATCGGAACCCGATCCCCTGACCCTGAATTGAGCGGTTATTCCCCGAAAAATACCCCTGATGGGCTGGAGATGGTATTAAAAAATGTATCCCCGGTGATATTCGGGCCGGGGACAGGGATACATGTTTCAGTCCCAGACCTGGCCCGACCCTAACCCCAATCCCCGCCCCGTATAAACCCCAATATGAAATTACTATTTTGCCCCTCATTATATATATGTGCGCGTATAGGGTTTGGTTGAAACACTCTACTCACATACAAAACACTAACACTGCTGCTGCTCTCTCTCTCTCTCTCTCTCTCACCGTCGTTGCCAAGAACTTTAGGGTTTCGCCTTCCTCTCTCTCTCTCTCACACAACGAACGACGACTGCCGTTCCTTCGTCACCACCGATCCTCTTTCATCGCTGATCCTTCATCATCATTGCTCGTACCTCATCGCCGATCATCCTCCATCACCGCTGCTGTTTAGGGTATCTCTTTCTCTTTCTCTTTCTCTTTCTCTTTCTCTCTCTCTCTAGGGATTTTGATCTACTAGGGTTTACAGACATATATATATATATATCAGAGTTTATTTATTTTTCTCTAAATTTATTTATTTTAGGGTTTAGTGTTTTCTCTAATCAAAATATATATAATTGATCTGTAATCTGTTATTGATTTGTTGTATATATATATATGATTGATTTGTTGTTACTAATCTGTTATATATATATATGAAATTTGATTTGTTATCTGTTATTGATCTGTTGTATATATATATGCTTGATCTATATCTGTTATTGATCTATTGTTACTGATCTGTTATATATATATGAAATTTGTTGTTTATTTTGTTTTTGGTAATTGGTATCATTACTATTCATTAGTTTAATTTGATGAGTTTATCATGAATCAGCAATATAGTTCATTTAATTTTATTTTTTATTTTTTATTTACAAGGAAGTGCAAAAGAAATAAATGAATTTGAAATTATAGTTAATTCCATGGGGTCAATATAGTTTTTTTATTAAGTATAGTTATTTATTAAGCAGAGTTATCTGCTCTTTGAAGTTATAGTTAATTTCATGTCTCAAAATGTGTAAGAATTAAAGTGGGTGAAACAATAGTTTTTTATTAAGCAGAGTTTGTAACTTGTAATTTTTTACGATGAAAGAAAAAAAAGAAAAAAAAAAATGAAAAAGAAAGAGGTTGATGAAGCATCAATGAATAATATTCTTTTTTGGGATTTTATTCCTCTTCTAAGGATAATGTTTTCAAGAGCTCTCTAGTACACATCAGTGATGACATGATTGGTTCTTGGTTTGTGAAAATGTGATTTCAAAACTTTGAACTAGGGCAATAAAGCTAGCTAACAAAGTGGGAACAAATAAGAGAGCTCTTATTTGCACACACAAAGTTCAAAGTTCATTCACATTTTAATTAATCAAAATATGATCTTTTTTTTTTTAATTATTGATCTGTTTATTTTCAGTGATGCTACGTAGCTCGAAAGCTACGTAGCTCGAATCTAAAATCGGCAATAGCGTTTTGTATTTTTTTTTTGTTTGAGAATCGGGAGGAGGAGAGGAGAGGAGAGGAGGAGGAGGAGGAGGAGGAGGAGGAAGGAGGAGGAGGCGGAGGCGGCGGAGGCGGAGGCGGAGCTAGAGCTTCTTCTTCTGCGGCGATTGGCGGTGAGACGGCAGCGGGAGGCGAGGCGGCGGCAGGCGGGAGGCGTGACGGCGGCGGTGAGACGAGGACTCTCCTCTCTCTCTTTCTCCTCTCTCTTTCTCTCTTCTCTTTCTCTCCTCCAAAATCGAGAGAGGCGAAAATCGAAGGAAAAAAATAAAACCCTAATGCCCAAAACGACGTCGTTTTGGGCATTAGGGGGATTAGGGGGAGAGATTTTCGAGCTCTCAATCATTATTCGTTTATTTTATTGATCTGTTTGTGACTTGATTTGTTGTTTAAGGACCAATTGGTTGTGGGGTGCAAAAAACATAATCTGTAATGTGTGCACAAAATTGGTTGTAATGTAATTTGTAATTATTGCATTACATTTCTGTTCATAAGAAAATATTGAAAAATTGATGAGTATTTCTTTTAAAGAAAAAATATCTAATTTAGTATTAATGTGTGCACAAAGTTGATTGTGGAGTGCAGAGATGAAAGATACTCATATTATTATTTCATCCAATCTACATATTATTATTTCACTTTTATATTACCATGGAATAATTTCAATATTGAATTTATATTCTTTACTTTTTTAAGAAATTCAACATTAAAATCGGTGGACTATGCGACTATATATGATGATGATGAGATCGACTCGGATGAGTCGTGTGCCACTTTTGTGTTAGTTGTCATCTTTTTTGTTTTAATTGTTAACATTTTTTACATCTTATTATTAGTATTGATTATTTATTTTCTTTTCCTTTTTATTATTTACCAGGAATTCAAATTGATGGAGATGATGAAAGTTGTAATGTGATTTGAAAGATGATGAAAGTTGTATTGGACAAACAATCTTGTTTTTTATATTGTAATGGATTTTTTTTTTTTAATTTTATTTTTTGGGTGGCCTATTCCATGCGAGC